>VWZP01016764.1:342458-432458 GCA_013396995.1 Dicaeum eximium | reverse complement strand
CCAGATGCAAACTTTCCCAACGTCTGGGCTTGTTCAGCCTATGATTCAGGGCCATAAAAAATCAGGCCAGGATATTAGGTAAAAACAAGGCCATTCAGCCTCTCCTTGGAGCAAGCAGGCATTTTTGCCTAGACCTGTAACTCCTTCCAGAATCTGCAAGAATTTAGTCTTTGGGCAAATTTCTGTGGAGTTGATTCTTGGACAAAAAGACACAATGGGATCACACCCCAGTTTACAAAGTGTCAGAAAGAAGGGAAGAGTTTTATCTTGAGCTCAGTTTGCAGAAGCAGCTAGAATACTGAAATGCCACTTGGAAATAACAGAGCACCATCAGGAAAATTCTGATTTGCAGCTGTATTTGTAGGTGTATTACACTGGGATTTTCTCCTAAGATTAGCTAATATTTTTTCTATTGATGGTGAATCTTTTGCTATTCATTTTATAAAGCATTCCACCAGAACTAGCACAAATATTTGAATTTAGTTTATTAATTTTAAAGTGCTTGGCTATGAAAAAGTAATGAGGTGATTAATATGCCACCTGGACTATCCCACAGTGAAGCAATTTCTAAGGAGTCAGGGATGAGAGTCAGCTGCAAAGTTCTTTACTCCACTGCTGCTTTACTGAACATAGGCATTTTCAGTTATTGTTAATTATTTTACTGATAGACTTGCTCATGGTCCTTATGTTGATCCCATTACAGAGGTTCTGCTGGCTCTGGAGCAGGGAAATAGTGTGGGTGGCCTAGCAGGGCTTTTCAAGCTGTGGCTTCTCTGATACAACCCCATCAGAAACAGCCATGGCTGGAAAAAAAAAATCCCTTTTTTCTTTAAATCTGTACTCTGTATAAGATCGATACATGGGAAAGTGAACTGATGGGGCTCTATGGAACAAACACACTGGTCCCAAGTAATTTACCCTTTTATACTGCTATTTAGCTCAGTTCACAGAGGAGAATGACACTGCAGACAGGTACAAAATGTTCTCTCCTGCCCTAAGAAGCCTAGAGTTCCACTTGTGTTAATTATTATTGCTAGAGCACATGGCTCTGCTCTTCACACATTTAAAGATTCATTAAGAATTAATTTTCAGAATAGTATAGCCTGAGAGAAACAGACAGATAGGTCAAGACAGCTTTACATATAAAATGTCTGTCATAAAAAAGAGTTTTAGAATTACTTCTCACTTGCTGTATTTGTTCCTTCTGTGGGAGCTCCCTCAGAGCAAGTGTTGCCAAAGGCAGCAGAAATAAATTTTTCTGGGGAAGGAAAGTGGTTGAAAGGAAGGATCCATGTTGCTATTAATACTTGTGTCTCAGCTGGAATAAAGTGTTCATACAAACAGTGTGTGCTGCCAGATAGCAGAATTTATGCTTCTACACCTGTATGGGATATTCAATACTAAGCACATTAAAAGGATTTAGAGCAGAAGAAGGAATCACTTCATTTGAAATACCATGACTGAGGTTTGTTGTTACAGCATCCACCTATTTTATTCTATTAAGGAATTTATACTGTCATCATTGTGGCATTTTTTTATGGCTTTATGCCTCTTGATTTTAGTTTGGCCCTTCTCAGCATTCACCTTTTTGAAAGTAAAGGCTTCTTTTTCTCCCTGAAATGAGGAGCAACCTGATTAACCTTGAGCCCTCTTAGATCCTAAAATTCAGTAATGCAAACTTCCACCCCTTAAAATTTTACTTCCATGTTGATCAAGGACTCAAAAGAAAGGGGACTTGAGACAAAGCTCCCAGTATTTATGATGGGATCAGAATGTTATCCAAATCATCTAATGGATAAATACAAAATCCAGTATTCAGTGCTTTAAAATATCCCTAGAAACCTCTCAAATTATGGAACAAATCAGTGGTATTGCTTTTCACTTTTCTTACCTTCTTTTTTTTTTTTTACAACCTAGGTATCATTCACTAATATTGGCCATTTTGAGCAGTCAGAGACATCACTGAGGTTTGCTTCTGCAATCCATTCAGAAATCTCAACACAAGTACTAGTGGGCAGCAGCTCACATTGGCATTTTCAGGGCAATATGGGAGCTGAGGAGCCACAGTGATTGAACGGTGTGGAACAGGTGGGTAGCACCATTTTCCTGTACAAACCTGGAAAAATTACACCTGGAATCCTGCCTTTGCTGCCTTTTTATCAGAAGGAAGCAGGCAGTGTGGAGGGGGTTCTGAGAGAGCAACATAAAATGATTAAAGGGCTGGAGGGAAACAGTTGGGCATGTAAGGAAGCATGAAAACTGAATGTGTATAGTTTATGTAAGCATTACCAAAGGAGAGGGCATGATGACATAAAGTAAAAATATCAGCAGGGAGGAGGGGAATCATTTGAGCTGGTAGAAGGGATAAGAGCTAGAACAGAAGTGAAAGTGAGAAAAGAAAGATGTACGTGTCCTTAAGAGGAAAATTTTCCAGAGAGTGAGAGCTGCAGGACCATGGAGCAGTCCTCTAAATGAATTGGTAGAAGCTCTGTCTCTGGAGACATTTAAATCTGGACTGTACAGAGCATTAGAAAATATAAAAATACACTGCAGGGAACAATCCTGCACTGTCAGGGGATGGACTAGATGACTTAATGCATCTTTCCCATTTCTAATTTCGATAATTCTATGGCTCATTAATTGCATCTCATACAAATGCAGTAAAATTTGATGGGAATTAAAAAAAAAAAAAAGAGAGCCTACATTTGGGAAAGGCTGCTAGACTGAGTATAGACATATCCCTTAAAACATATGGGATGAGTTCATCACATCTTAAGGTTGTTGCTATTATTCTAAAAGTTATTTTATTCACATTTTCTTTAGTGTACTGATGCTGCATGCAGCTGAGTGCAGGATAGGTGACACTTTCCTATGAGGACAGCTTGTGAACTGATGTTTTGTTCTCTTTCCTTCAGAACTTAAAAATGTACAGTTTCCTACAATGGGATATACTGGGGTGGAGTTAAATGCTAATCTCCCTTTACAGAATTGATATTATACAGGGCTAATTTTTCCTCTGTTGGAAGACACAGCAGAACTTTCACTGATTTCAATTGTCCTGGACCTAAACACCATATTGACAGCAGTATCTAAATCTAGACCCTGCTAGAAAATTCAGTAGCATTTTGTCAATGAGAGGGCAAACAACATTTTGAGGAAGTCTGAAATCATCTGTTGGCAGTCTTTAAATGGATGCTGGTTCTTAATCCTCTGTATTACCTGATCAAATAAAGTCATTATCCAGCTGAAGCCAATTCTCCTCCTCTCAGCCGTGTCTCACACCTTGAATGGGAGCCTCCTGGAACAGTCTGCTTCTTCTTCAGCCTTTCCCACAGGATGAGCTCCATCCTATATTTTTCATGCAGAGCATGGCAATGGCCTCCTTCCCCAGAACAGGCACACCTGAGCAGCAGAGCACTGCAATCTTCCACCCAGTTGACAGACATGATGATCTTGGACCAGAGAGGAAATCACAGCATTGCACCTCAGCTGGGGACATTCTGCACCTCTTGGCATATGGTAGACCATGACATTGGCTTAAAAGTCAGAAAAAATAATACTTGAAAAGTCTCTACCCCCTGTGGGACTTTGGGAACACTAAGCCATGTCCAAGTTCTCACCTCAGAGAAGCCTTTGGTGCTCAGACTCCTTGTAGTGAACTCGTGCTAGGCAGCTCACAGGCCAGGCTTTTTTCACCTATTTGCCTAGAATAGTATAATAATGTTTAAAGAGCAGCACAGTTGGCTGCAGCTGGCCAGTAACTCAGCTTTATGGTATCTGAGCAGAAAATTGAGTGAGGCAGGGAATCAGGGTGTACTAGCACATACACATAACATATTTCATTTTACTAGCTGCTCACTAAACACAAACCACATCTTTTTCTTCCTGTCTAAACATGCTGCTATGGAAAGTTAAGTCCTGTCCTTAATTTCTGTCCTCAGTGTGTTAACTGGCTCTGTCCTGAGCTGTCTTCCTGGCCATATAAACTGCAAAATATTGAGTAAATCAATCTATGTTTCCACCTGAATGTCTTGTTATAGATGTTCATTTGTTTTTAAGGGCTGCACAAAGTTCTTCGATAGGTTAACAATGAGGCCCCCTTTTCTCCAAAGAGGTCTATAATAATTAGTTCTTCCTGAGGCCCAGTGCAAGGCTGTGCCTGTCAGTAGCACACCATGAGAGTGTAATTTCTCCCTTAACTTCCATGATATTTTTGGTACTGATCAATTCACACAGTTAGTAATAAATTCTCATATAGGACATCCTCACAAATCACAAAATAAATGTGTGAACTTATTCAGGAAAATACTTCTTAATGCATAACTGAGAAATAAGGGGGAATGCAACTTGCACATCCCTGAAATGTTCCTACAGCAGGTAGTGATTCCCTTTTCCTAGCATGTACTCTGGGAAGGAGGAAATTCTGTCAATTTTAGTGAATGTAAAAGCCAGCCTGTAGACTGAGATAGACCCTAAACCAGTGAGTTTGGTACGGCTACATAAGCACATAGGTGAAAATAAGAGCTAAAACTTAGCCTGATCATTCTCCAGCCTGGGGGTTGATTAAAGGACAGTCATTTGGTTTCATTTAAAAACAAATGAGGGGCAGGAACAATACAAGACAGCCAAGGCAGAGAATTGCAGGGCAGCAGAGACTTACTGGAGTATAAGGCACTTTTGATTGCAGGGGAACAGAAAGAGGGCAGAGACAGAAAGGAAAACTCTCTGCTGCCTTCCTGGGTCAGGGTGGGAAGATGCCAGGGCTGCTTATGGCACAGGCTTGGACCCCAGCACTGGAGACCTGCTCGGGCTGTATCTGGGACAATGAAGAAGCTCAGCTGAACTTGTGTCTTCTGAGTATTACAAAATGTGTTACTGTTTTACCTTGATGACTCCATGGTTTGTTAATCACCATGGCACAACAGCACTACCATTATATTGGTGAAAAAGATGCTTCTACATCACAGCTCTTTGGAAGGATCTCTACTATTGTGTCTATATTTTCCTTCAGGACAAAGTTCATGCAAATGTCTTATCCTTGCAAAGAGGAATTCTTTTATTTCACCTTTGTTGTTCTGCCCTGCTCTCTGCAATCGAGTAACAAAGCACGATTGCTATAAACCTACTTTGGGTGGTCCCTTACAAAGCTCCTCTAATCTTACTGACCCTCATTGGCTGCTTTAGATCCCAGCTGCAAGACCACGAAGAGATAAGACCTCGTCTGTATGTGTTATGACAAAAGAAAAATAAAGAGAGAAGAGTGTGACCTGTGCTCACAGACTGCGAGACCAATGCCAGCGTCTGAGAAAGAAGAGTCTTAAAAGAGTAATAACATTAATGCAGATGTAGAACTGTCATATTTAATTTACAATGGGCAGACAATTCCAGGCAATCACTCCCACAGCTATCATAACTCAGACATATTGCATATATGTGTGTGTGTGCCCTGCATTTATATGTGTGTGTGTGTATTGCATATAGATATGCAGAAAACTCATTATCGTGTACAGTAATGGTAAATATTTCATGGACCTCATTCTTTCAGTCTTAGTACTTTGTGAAACCACTGAGGGAAGTTGCACCTGAACAGAAAATTGCAAGGGTATCAGGGTTTGGCTCCATGTCAATCTGTTTGCTTTATCTTACTGTGCTATTCCTTGGTTGTGACAGTAAGAGCAAGGGGAAACTCTTATTCCCCAGAGGGGAAGATCCCTGTGCCACAAGGACCAGGCAGAGCAGTGCTTGAGTGAGCAGCACATTTTCTGTCTCATTTTAGAGAGCTGGGGACACTGGGGATGAAATTAGGGAAGTTGGAGCACTGGCTCTGTTTCCTCTCTGCAGCCCAGAGGTGTTCTCCCAGAAAAGTGAGAGCCTGGTACAAGCTGCTTGCTGATTTGCATGCCTGAAACGCCCCTGGGAGAAGGTCTAGTTGGAGTGTGGCCACCTATTTTTACTGTATAATACCAGATTAGCTCCTTGCAGCTCGTTAACAAATCGTTTTTAAAATCAGGTGAGAAAGCTTGATGGCACTTCTTAATTTCCTGCTGCCTATCTGCAATGACACTTGAAGTGTCTGTTTGCCTGCAAAGCCAAGCCCAGTGCCAATTCTTCAAATCTTAGCTGATACAGCTCTCTTTGCTCCCCTGTGGTCTTACTCCAACAGGAATCTCCTAAGAATTAATATATTGCATGTGAATAAGGGAGCAGGAATCAGTTTTTGCTGAATGCCAGCGTGTTTCAGTTTCATCAGGCCTCTGAACAACATTGCTCATGCTGAGTTTATCTAGCCCAGAATGAGTCTTCTGCTTTTCTGACTCCTTTCTTGTCAAATGGAAACCAATCAATTCTCAGAGGGTGTTGAACTGAAACCGAGAAGCCAGTTTAAAATGTATCTTGCTGGAAATTGGCAAGCCTATCTACCTGCTCCACATCAGTGCCTTTCTGCTCAAGTGCTGTCTTTGCTTGGCAGGAACACAAGATGGAATAAAAACAAGTAGTCCTTCCAAAATTCCTGCCCGCCTAAATTTACATACAAGATTAAATGATTTTTTGTCTCGTTGTTATACCCCCTGGGTTCCTGTGGTACAGGTTGCTTTATGCATAAATCATTTATAGCTGACACATTGCCTATAATTTTCTCCAGAAACCGGGTAGTTCCTCAGTGCAGTAAATTCACTATAATTTATAGCAGAAAACACCTTGGAGTTGTGGATCTAACATTCCTCACTTGTGGTTCTGAGCTGTCAGGAGCTGCTGCGCTGCTGCCCACTACCACACAGTCACTGTGCTTCCCCCCAGCAGCACCTGCACACTGGATAGGGGAAAAATTAGGCAGGGAGCTAGAAAGACCCCAACAACTTGTTTGCAAGGTGATGTGGAAGCAGCCAGACTGAAAAATGCTTACTTTTGCTTTTATTTTGTCCTTTTATTTGAATATGGGCCTGAAGAGACTCAGTCATACACAAGCAGTTAACCTTTCCTATTTGTTGCAGTTTAACTCATTAATTAAAGGAAAAAAAAAAGTTTCCTGTGTGACATGGAAGAAGTTTTTCTGAGGAGATTAATAACTTTCTCAGTCACATATGGTCAAGCCCTGTTTGTTTCCAGCCATATTTCAGAATGCCCTGGGGCTTTTTTTTGGTGGTAGCTTGTCAAAAAAGCCACACGTTACCCTGATTTCTCTGAGAGCCTTTCATGCCAAGCCTGGAGCTGCTCAGCCATGCTTTGCTTGTATCATTTGTCCACTGAAATGATAAGCTGAAAGTTCTTGCCTTGTAATACTGGGTTAAACGTGCATGTGGCTACGTGAGCCTGTGTCCTCCTCTGCAGCACATGAAGCTGAGGCAGGGTGTGGCTGTGCACCAGGTTCAGTCCTACAGTCCTTACTGCAGGGTAAAACCCTTCCCCAGCTTCCCTCCCATTAACATTTTCATCTGTCTTATGCAAGGACAGAGGATGAAGGAAACCATCAAAAGCACCTTGTCCCCCCTCTGTGCAGCCCTGGTGGGTACTGGCTCAGCCCCTCATTCTCCTTCGGACACCCTCAGACCAGCAAGAGGTGGAAGGGCCAGTGGATGTCCCATGGGCTGTCCCAGCACAGCAGGGACTTGTTTAGTCTAACAGGGGAGATGGTTGAGAAGAGATAGGATCAGTCTCTATAAATACATCAGGAGCCAACAACAGGGAATGTAAAAATTTTTAATTCTTTTTAGGGTTTTGGTGGTGGGGGGTTTTGGTTAGGGGGGTTTTTTTGGTGGTTTTTTTTTTTTTTTTTAAGGCCATGCTGGCACACAAACAAATGGTTATACACTGCTCGCAAATAAATTTAGTCTGGAAATGAGAAGGAAGTCATAATCAGAAGAGCAGGGAGGTCCTGGAATGACTTTCTCATTGGAGCAGCAGTGAGCAAAACCAAAGTGCTGTCTAGATGGTGGAGGATAGCTACATGAGTGGTTTTATGTGTTGTTGTTGTTGTGCAAGGAAGGCACTGGCTAGAAAGTGTGGGAGGTCCCTTCCCATCTTGTTTGCTGTAGGATGTCCCTCAGTGCCTCCTTAGCCTCCCCCAGAGAGGGACTCTCCTAAATAATTTCTGTGACAGTCCAGAGGCATCAACCTCTTGAATCAGGGGCAAGGCATTGGTCAAGGAAGTCCCATCCTCTTCCTCATGCTCCCTGAGCTGAGGTCAACCCAAATAATATAGGAGACAGGAGGCTCAGAGAAGCTGGCAAGATTTAGGTTTTAAGAAATTGTTTTTCAGAGAAACTTTTGAGATTCTGCCTATCCCCACTCACTATCCCCATTGTCAACAACTTAAATTTTCATCACTTATTTAATTCTAAATCTGAACTATTTACTTGCAGAAACACAGGCCCAGGTTTCAAATACCTACTTTTGCTCACATATGGCTTTTGCTGCAAAAGGCTGCATATGTGAGCCATTTTTGGGGGTTATTTTCATTAGTAGGGATTTTCTTCACATGCAGAAAAAATGTTAGGAAAATAGACTTATTTTTAAAGATGACTGATGTGTTTTGATGAGTTTTTCAGCAAACGCACTCAGCAGACATAGCAAAATGCTTCAGTGTAGGTAGACATAAATGCAGAACAACAACAACCAGTGATTTTTCACAATGGCTTGCTTTCCTCTGGGAAATTGCAGGCAACATCTCTTCTTAGCTGACCACACTTGTCAGTATTTGGTAAAATATTTTAAATCCTGGCAAAATTGTGGAGTTGCCTGCCCCACTCCTAAAATCCAGAGGAAGGAGAGAGCCCAGTGCCAGGCAGGCCCTCAGTGCCATCACCACTGACATATCACTGGAGACCTTGTCTCAGCCTCCTGTGCAGCTCTGGCGTTTGACTTGGCAGTTCTTGATGTTCCTAGCGTGATTCAAGTGTTTACCATCATGTCCACCGCGTGCAAACCCTTCAAAATGTCAAACATCACAGATTAAAATAAAATAAAATACGGTGAACACAGGATATGTGACTCCCCAGGCAGCCGTGACAAAAAAGCATCCTCAATCACATACACTTTTGCTGCTTCAAAGGAAAGGCCGTGCAATGAAAGGCTAACTCTTCATCAGGCCTTTTCAGATCAGGCGTTTTTCTCAGGTCTGTTCCTGGAACACGTTAAGAGAAAACTTTCTCCCCTCACCCATTTGGAAAATGTCTTGCATTTGACTCGTATCACTGCATACTCTCCAGTCCTCTCTTGGACGCCGCAATAAATGTCACAAGGAAAAGGATAAAGAGGGAGAGGCTTTGACTAGGGCTGTTTCAGGCACTAGTTTAATTTTTAGTTGTTTACTGTAGCTTATATAAATTAAACTCTGAACATCCTTGTCCTCCTCTGTTCCTTTCAACAGATTTCATTCCAAAACCTTTTCAGGTATGCGGACATAAATCTGGAGAAATTCCCCTGGGTTGTCCAAACTGCCGCAGACTTGTACTTCTAAATAAGACCAGTGTACTGCTGATGTGGTTACAAGGTTGGCATGAGCTTAGACTTTATTTTTTCCTTCCAGTGTTGCAAAACTGTGGTCTCAACAGAGTTTATACTGGACAATTTCCATCCTCCAAGAATCCGACAAGTAAAGCACATTTGTGAAGACCGTGATTCTGTGATTTCCAGAAAATAAGGGCTGTAGCTTTAGGCTGCCAATCTGCTCTTTGGCAGTGCTGCAGAGGCTGACTCCAGCAGGGCTGACTCCCAGACCACTTATTTGGAAAACACTCGCCTAGTGGGACAAATTTCAGATGTGCCTGCATTACTTGGGAGATGTTATTCAAGCACATGAAAATTACCACCTTACAAACCTTTTCTAGATCTTGATTTCAGGTTTCTACTGCTGAAAATTACCCACTTTGGAAGGATATATGTATGCTTTGATAGTGCATATATCACAGGAGAGATCCAGGATATCTGTAAAACTGGGTAGTGTAGCACTGAATTACTGAGCCATGGAGATCTCTTTCTAAGCCCATGCTTAGAAAGACTGAACTTGACACCAAAACTTGTCACTGAACTTGACACCAAAATCCTGACACAGAGACAAAAACACAGTGGGGTTGATGGTGGCTTAGTGCCAGTGTTTCACTGGCACACACAACTGGCTCATGGGCTTTTAAACTCCTCTGTCATCCAGCTAAATTCAAGGAAATGTCACTGGTTTTGGCTTTGCAGACCACTCCTTCAGCTCTCTCTGATTTCTGAAGTGTGGCTCATTGCCTTGCTTCTTCAAGCCCCCAAACCAACTAGAGTCACACTGGAAAAGACTTTCCAGTAGCAGATATGCTTGTTTCCTGTCCTGATCCCTCCTCTCTTCTTCATCCCTCTGTAGGATATAGGAGCAGGCAGAGGTTGTTGTGGGTACAGACCCAGACTTTTGATTAATCAAAGAAGTATCTATTGTTGGTAGCAGCATATTCCCTCAGTAAGCTTCATTAGCAAGAGATTAAAAGGAGAATTCATGATTGTGCAATATCATCTCTATACAGGTCCAGAGACATAGTCCTAGAGCAGAGCATTTGGAGACCTTTAAAAAAAAACCAAAAAAACAGTCTCCACAGCAGAGATACTGAAAATCTGTTCTCTTCCTCTCTGTAAAAATGTAACATGTCTTGGTGACAGGTCCTTGACTTATATGTGAGCTGTGAGAGAGCATGTTCAGCACCAGTCCTGGCAGATTCAGGAGGGTGCAGTCTTGCAGCACATACTGTTGTGTCCTCTAGGACTCTGGCAGTGGATGAAAAGTGTGGCAGCACAGTAAGATGAGCACCAGATCTGACTGTGCACACACAGTCTTCTTGTAGAGTGACCAGGAGTAGAGAATGGTCACTAAATGATGCTCTTAAAATGGGGGATTTTACCCTACATCATCATGTCACTCCTCTTTATATTCTTGTCCATATGTTTGGGGTTTTCAGTTCTCAGTACTTCTTGCTGAATACTTTTCTGTCATGACAATAGGGTTTTTAACTAGCAGTTGTGTGCTTGGGTACTAGCAGAAACTAGTTGAGGGAGTCTGATGGTATCTATTGGAATTTCTAGTCCAGTAAATAGGGGAAATATTAATCATTTCCTTTTTAGACACCAACAGTTTGTTCTGTGTTCTGCTGTAAAGAATGCAAAGTACAGACAGTGCTTGTACTGAAGAACTTGCATGTCCAAACAAGGGCCAGACAGATTGCAGTGAGTAGCCCAAAGGTACAGAAGTTTTTCTACTGGTATACATTAAATGATTATGTGTGAATTATCAGGTTTTATAGCTAACTGATTGTAACAGGAACTTGCTAATATGCTGCTATGACAAATACTATTGCTTTATTTGCAGCCAGTCACCAGATCTGCAGAACTATTAATCTCTTTCATATGTTGCTGTAATTTTGATCAAAAACTTTAAAAACAGCTGCTGTCTCTCCAAAAAAGCAATGGTAAGCATTTGATGAGGTCATTAGTATTGTCCTGCTGGGCACATCACCTTAGTTACATTTTCATACCTTTCTACTTTTTATTTAGTCTAGTTATTTAGTCTAGTTTATTTTTTACTTAGTTTTACGGAGTGTGTGAAGGATTCCTGCTCATTGTAGACTGAATTCTAGGAAAAAGGAAAGGAAGAGATAATCTGCTGGGTTTTGGATATGGCAACCAGTCTGAGGCATTGTTATGCAGCTGGACCTCTTGCCCATTCAATTTTCTTTCTGCACAGTTGAATGCCAATTATTGTGTTGAACATGCCTTTCCATGCTACCCAGTTTATACACCCTTGGGATGAAAATGATAGCTCATGAATAAGGTAATGTGTCAAACTAGCTTGGCAAAATCAGGCAATTGGGCACTTTTTAAAGGCATTCAAACTTTTTCTCTGTGGTTAGATCAGGGGTCTAATACACATCTGTTCCTCTGACCCAACCCAGCAGCCCACATCAATCACCAAGCTCTCAACCAGTTTCCTGCATGCAACACCAGTCACAAGGCAGAATGACCACACATGGCAGTCTGCCTCAGTGTGAGCCCTGGGAATTAATATTTCCTACAAAAAAAACCCCGTTTTTTTTTCCTCCTTTGGGGAGTCCTATTGTATTAGCTCTTTCTTGAGAAACCTGTCAAGAGCAGAGTACGAAGTCCAGGCACAGAAAGGGAACTTAATGACCAAGAAATACACATTGAAAAAGGGCATGTTTTATTCAGATAGCAATGGGTTAGAGGGCATGTCATGAAACAGCAGAGTTAGTATCTTATCCTATGCTATCAAATAACCTATCTCACATGCTGACCTCCCGACCTGGTTTGGATTGAAAAATTCCCTCTGAAATCCGTAATAGTTTGTTGCTTTCCACATTGTATTAATTACAAATCATGAAGTAATGGTTCCTCAAAAGGAAAATTACTCATTCACAATGAACAGTTGGCAAGTTTGCTAATGGATCAAGAATCAGAAGAAAATGCAGATGTATATTCCTGTTGAGAGAGATTTTCTTTAATAGGTTGGAGACTCCACAGGATAATGATGTAATTGATACTGGCATTGCCCAAAAGGTTGAAAAACATAAGGAGCAATGGTGAGTGGAACATGAGGGAGGGAAAGCAACAAGACATATATTTTTCATTAATTTTACATTCAATGGAGGATTTTCTTGTTTCTCCTTTCTAGTGTAAGACCAACTATTTGAGAAGAACTCTAAGGATGTTTAGAATACTGTGAAGCTGTGCAAACATCTTCTTTAAAGACCTAATTGTCAAACAAAACCTGCTGAAAAACTAATAACTGCATACAGTTTTAAAGTTTTGACATGGTGTATTAGAGTTTGAAATGTGTTTTGGCTTGTGAAGAGTTTGAATGCAAAGAAGATTTTCAAAGCTGCCTAGACAGATCAAGATGTATTTCTAACTCCTTTGAAAGAAGTCAACACCTCAGCTGCTTGCTAACATGCTAGTAGGATACTAGCATGTATCCTGCTTTAGATAGGGCAGTTGTAGAATTGTACACAAAGGCATAAAAGCATTTAAATGGCTGTTTGAGCAACTGCTGGTAAGGCAAGGTCAAGAGAGATTGAGTGAACTGTGCTGAGCCCCAAGAATTCAACCATGCACAGCCAAAGGCCCAGCTGGGAGGATGCCAGGGACTGGGTGTGGATGCAGGACTTGAGGATATGTTTGTAATTCCAGAAAGATCTCAAGGCCTCTTTGTTAAGTCAGGACAACCAGAGCAACATTAGGTGACTTAAAAGGGCCATGGAGAAGACACAACTTCTGCCTCTTGGCATTCTTGCTACAGTGAAAGTGCCTACTACAGACTCCTTGCCTTTGTCTGCAAGTGAGGGGGCAAGCGGGAATACTGGGGTTCTCTACAAGCTCCACTGCTGGAAGCCTGTGTGAAATCAGCTCCCACTGAGGAGTGGGATGATCTGCTTTTTGAATTCTGAACTAGAGGATTAGCTCTTTCCTTGGAAAAGCCAAAAAACTCATTTTCAGCACATGTGTGTTTTGTATGTTTGTGTGTGAAGGTGTGCTCATTCTGAGCACATGGTTTGAAAATCTCTGGAATTAATTCTGGAGGTAGATAAATGCTTCATCTTTCATTTAAAAGATGGCAATATCTGTGCTCAGTATCTGTTTCTCAGGTCTCTTACTTAAAATCAAAACTTTGCTTGCAAAACTGGAAACAGGGGCATCTAGGTTAAATATTGCAGTTTTTCTGCTGGTCTCAGCAGAGGAGCTTCTTTAGATGAACTGAACACCACTTACTTCAAAAAACACTTCTGTTCCAGGTTCAGTGTTGGCTTCCCATACGAGTTAATTAATCTCCTAGGATTGGATATTAAGCGAATTTGGAAAGTGAGCAGAATTTGGTTCTCAGAGAGTTGCATACATTTGCCATTTGTGGTTAGGAATAGAACCCAGAGAATGTTTATTCCATGGTAGGAAAAACAGTTTTTACTTTTCTTAAACACAGCTAGCTGGTTTATGACTCCTGGCAGGAGTACAGTAACTTTGAGCAACTAGTTTGTTTGTTCCAGCTAATTTATAGAGGGTGGTATTCGTTTTCCTTTTCCCTTAAAGAGGTTCTGTCCTGCAATATAGGCCTGCAATGAGGCATTGCTTAGACCTGATAGAAATCAGGCATACAGTGTTCTCCAGAATCCAAATAGCCAGGCAAGTGTGTGCTAAATCTGTCATGCCTCCAACAAGATATTAAATGCCACAGCTACTGCTGTGTCCTGGAATTCTTCAGGTCTCCCAGTGCAAGAGGCCCTTCTTCAGAAAGCGAGAGTGGAAGGGTGTGGAGTTAATTAGCAATCTCATTCCAAGGAATGGGCTGACATCATTAAAGCAAGCTCAGTGTCAAGTAAGGCAATAGCATCCATGTGTTTTGGGAAAGCAAGGATAGGAAGGGTGAAAGACCACCATATTAAAACAAACATTTAAGTCTGAAACCAAAACTCTCAAGAACAGCTACAGTGATTTGCTCCCGGTTTTGATTTACACCATGAATCCACCATGTGCTTTTTTAAGAATTTCCTTTCCATTTGGCTCATCTGAAGCATGGAGGCATGAAGAGCAGGTGGTGTAAATTTAGGAAAGCTCCCACTGGCTGCCAGAGCTTCCCAGCTCAGCTGGACAGAGGTGAAAGCAGAGGCAGTTGGGGCTCAGAAGCTTTGCAGGGCTTTCCTTTGCATCCTCTGTTTCTGCCCCAACAGTTAATTCCAAACTCTGCTGAAGCCAGTTGCCAGCTCCTTCCCTCCTTACTCCAGGTATCCCAGGCTTAACAAGCCAGATAGGAGGCCCTTTACAGGAATATTCTGAAGGCTTTTGTATGGATTAGCAACTCAGAGATGGCTGGGAGGCCTTACTGCATCTGGTGAGTGAGTGCATTTAAAATCCTCACGTGGACAGTAGCAAAGTCTGTTTGTTCTCCAGTCTGCATGGCAGTGTGGGCAGGATGGTCTGAAAGCAGACAGCCTTATTCATCAAGGGAGCAATGCCAGGGACAAGCTTAGTGGTGGCTCAGACCCAGACTACTAAAACCAAGCAATATCAGGTGATGTTTAAGATCAACAAACCAGTGCACTGTTTTATCCAGTCTTTCTTTTATTTGGGTAGGCAATCTTTTGCACTGCTGTGGAATGTTGCTATGGAAATTGGGGACTGGCTATGGCAAGGCAGAGTTCACTCCCAGTGCACAGTGATGGGAAATAAACAAAGAGAGCATTAGAATAAAATCAGAGTAAATGCAATTTATAGAATTCTTAAATTCCATTTACTCCCTCTTGTGAAAATAATCCATCTTTGTGTGCCTAAACCAGTCTTATAATGGATGCTATCTCATACTGGCACTTTGAGTAACCATATATTTCTGATGTGTGAGTTATTAAATTTAAGACTGCCTGAGTCTTGCAATAAAGATTTCCTGAGTGTTAGGTCAGTCAAAGATCCCAAAGCCAAGCAGAAGAACTATGCATAGAAAAGGCCCTTGCATAAATTCTTATCCTTGTTTCGTACTCTTCCATGATTTACACATTAAAACCAGATTGTTGCATACTGACTTGCCTAGTATAATCATACAGAAGTGTGGGTTTCAATGCCAGTATATACATTTTTTAAATCTTAGATTAGAAATTTATTTCAGCACTTTACTTAGGAGACAGAAAAGCCATAAAGAGGAATAAAGATCTTTATAAGGTTTGATGAAGCTACAGAGAAAGCCACACAGGAAGAAACATTGCACAATGCTAAGTACGAGCAGAAGAAAGGGGAAGTCTCCTAGAAGAGCTTTTTCTCTGAGGAATTTTCTTTGGCTCCTTTTCTAAGACCTGGGATTAGTTGAACTCCTTGTCAAGCTTCTGGACCAATTTATTTTCCTGAACATTTAGGGAAAGGCCACTTTGAAGGCTATGGAGATAATTGCAGGATGAAAGGAACTGCTAGTTTGAAGAAACCCGTTTGACAAGTGTGTCTTTTTATTGAGGATTTATTTTGTCCTCTGATAGTGCGTGTGTTTTAAGTGCAGTACAAAGTACCCACGGCAGTGGAGAGGCATTTAAAACAATTACATTTTAATTAATTAATATAATGAATGACTGATGGGAAGATCAAATCGTTATCATTATCTTTGGGTGATAAATGAAGGGTAGAGGGGAAGTAAAGAAGAAGGGCTGGTGTAGCTGGCTCCAGCCTAACACATGTTTATTTAAGTGACTCTATACAAACATAACCCTGTGTGTCAGGTACATCAGCAACTTGTCAGTCGGCACTTCTGGTTACAGACTATTACAGAGTCATTCATCATTCAGTGCTATAAAAGCCATCTACTCTCAGCTCACCGACCAATCAAACCAACTAGAAAACAGAGCAGGAAAGGAGCACTAACAATTGTCCTTACTTTCCTTTTAACTTTTGCTGCAACAATTCAATACATCCTGTGTGGTGGGGTAGTGGAGAGGTTTTGCTGAACTGAATAGAACCTCCTTCACCAGGTCATTAAAAGCAGGAAAGGAAATGGAAAGGGAGAGAAAGGAGCAGAACACGAGAGAGCAGAATGCTAACCCTTACTCTACCAGTTTTTCTTTCAAAAACAAGGTTTACAAATTGCTTTTATCTATATCTTTCACACTTGTGAACATGGTTATTAATTATTTTGTGCCAGCTGTAAAGGCAATGCAAGGTCTCAGTACACTGGGCAAGCTCTGATGTGAGTCATCTTGTTCACTAACTTCTTGGTTGCCCTTAAATTCAACATAAACCTCCCAAAGTTGGGCTGTTGAGAGAGAGGAGAATCATAAGTGCTAATAGGGCTTGATGAGAGATTGCCACATCTCCATCTTCAAGACATTCCCTTGTGGTCTACTTTCATTCCACTGTCACTTTCTCCAGGTAGAGGGCTTGAATCCTGGATGCCTGAGAATGCCACGACCAGGAAGTGCAGCATGCTGAGGAAAACAAGGGTTTAGAAAATGGCAATTCCAAGGTGAGAAAATAATGGTGGGAAGGTCTTTCCAGTCTTGAGTGGACCCCCTCTAATTTGATAACTAATTCCTGCTACTTTCTTCCCATTTGTGCTGATATATGGCTTGATCCTCCAACCCTTTACTCTCACGAAGGATCCCATTAAGATAAATGAGACCTCTCTCATGTGACTGAGAGTGGGCAGGTAGCTGGCTAAAATGATCAGCAAAATCAATCAGTTCTCCCTTGTCTCCCTAGTAAAAGTCCCTCTGTTACAAGTGCACTAGCATGCCAAAAACTGGAGTATTTTTGGGTAATAATTTGTAAAATGGCCGTATCCAGTTGCTTTTTGACTGTTTAACTGCGTCATTTTTCTGTCTGTGCTCTGCCTGATTCAAATCCTCCCCTCATGTTTATTATTAGTTAACTATTTCTTAATGGACCCCTTCATTTATGAATAAAACTCAACAGCAATTACAGCCCCAGTGGAGACCAGTACACTTCCCATCTGCTCTGTCTCTCTCTCTCTCAGCATTGGCATTCTGCGTCAGTCTCAGCCCCTCTCATTGTAACAAGCTAGGATCAATTTTCCAGTGGCAGCTTGAAAATAATCGTACAAAATGTATATTAATACAGAAATATATTGTGAAACTGTCCTTAAACAAACAAATGAGCCACTTTAAAATATTACCGCTATAAATGACCATGACAGTAGCACAGCACATATAATAAAAAATAACTACTGAAGAGAAGCTGCTGAATTACTATAGTAATAAACCAGATGTGATTATTATCATTTAACACAGTCATTGAATACCATGAATCCCTGAAGCCATTAAAATATTTATGATTAAACGTTTGCTATTCCTTAGAACAGAACATATAGTCAGGTACTAAAAAACTGTTAAGGTATTATTTTGGCTAATACATGCTCGTGCCATGATAAAGGTCAGCCAGCACTGTCAGCTTCCTGGAAAGAGCACCTAACAGCTTTCCTCCTTCTATTTTGTTTTTCTAATAACAACTATAGGGTTAGATATCTCTGTGCACATTATTGTGCTCAATAGAGACATACAGATGTAAGCTTACACTTTCCTACATGCATCTATATGAAGGAACAAACACAAATATCTGATTTTATTTATGGAGAAATGGATGCCTTCTTTAAGGAATTATAAAAAAATATTTAATGCTCTTAGGAAAAATACACTTGAGACAAAGCAATAAGCATATGCAAACATGAAGTCTAATTACCTTCAGGAATTTTAGCATGCAGGCATCATATTACCCACTGAATACATTTTATCTTGTGGGCACTGAATTTTTTTTTTCTTTTCTCTGTTGGAAGTGCTTCCCTGCCTGTGTTTTCATAGTCTGCAGCTGCCTGGTTGCCTACTGTTAAAGCAGGCTCAGGTGCTGTGACCTGCAGCTTGGAGGTGTCTCTGCTGGTGGCAGTGAGGATGGGTGGTTGTGGGCTCTGCAGGTGCCTGGTCCTTTTGGGTTGTGCAATGCTGGGCGTAAGAGCAAGGGGAGGATGGACACTGCAGCCCTCCTAGCTCATGGTGGGAAATGTTCCCTGGACAAATGGGCATTTCTGCTCTCTACAAGTGCCTTTTTGCTGCCAGGGATTCTCCTGCAGCTCTGGCAGGAGCAGCTCTCTCTGTTCTTTAGACACAGGGCTCCTGTGCCATCACTGTGCAGTTGCTCTTTGCTACACACACAAGACCATCAAGTCACAGATGTATTTTAAAGTTCTAATATGCATCCCCAGTAATAGACAAGATGTGTCTTCTTAAAAATGCCTCCTAGACTCAAGCAGGTAAGAGACATCTTTCCCTCAGACTCTTTTTCTTACTATCACAGAAACAATCATGGACAAAACAAAGTCAAAACTAAACCTTGACCAGGGCAGTGCTGTGGGAAATTCTGACTTGCTTTACAGGATTTTACTGTCCTGGCTTGGAAGTCTGCAAGCCCTGCCTGCCCAGGGCAGGCAATGGGAGCTGCAAGCATGCATGGGAAAGGATGAGGAGCTTTAAAACTGTGCCAGTTACAGAGAAAAATGGAACTACATCCTGAACTACATCCATCAAGCAAAGGTGAGCCTTCTTTGACAAGCAGGTCTGCTCTGGGAAATGTCCATCTCTCCTTGCTGCCTCAAGGAGAAGTCAGGATGAGTGTAATTGAGTAGCCTAACAATCAGAAGGCTGATATTAAGTAAGATGAAGCTCATCTTCAAGTAATGTGTGGCATGCAACTCTGAAGTTCTGCTTGCTTGTCACCTGTCTGTGAAGGCACGTGTTGTCCTACATGTTGTGCTTTCCCTCCTGAGCAGCTCAGCACGTGCCTCAGGATTGTCTGAGCAGCAGAAACTGAGCTCTGCTCTGATTAAAACACTTGGGTGATCTAAGTCCAGTGAGTACTTGCAGAGGAAATGAATACAACAAAAAATTCTGGCATCCACTTCAAATTTTGGAAGAAAGAGGGATAACTGCTGCTGCTTTCTTGTAAATGAGAACATATGAGAAGTGCATCACACCCTTTTAATGTGCTTTTATTAAAAAGTCAGGTGGCAGAGCACTTACCCAGAGAGTGGGAAACGTGTCCAGTTCTTTCATCTGCCTGAGAAGGTACAAACTTGCACCTTCTACAGCAGTGGAATAACCAACTAAGCACAGGCTGGTCCCAGTGATGTGTTAGTCCTGTCCCAAGGTTATCCCCTGGGGACTAATGTGGAAGTTTATCTAATTTCTTGATATGGCTAGGTCAGGACAAAGTAGAGAGGCATAACTCTGTGTGAAAGTGAAATAGAGAGGGAGTACTGATGCATTAGGCAAGACAGAAACTGGGAGAAGATTTCCAGCATTGCACTCTTGGAGTCAAGCATCTCATTTTCACCAAAGATCCACTTCAGAAGCTTTCATGATTTCTTCCTGGGAACCCATGTGAGTCAGGGGTTCCTGCCTGCAGTACATATGGCCAAGGGTTGGATGCTGGATGACACTTAACCCTTCAAAGTTAAGTCTGACAAGAATTTTTGGAGATCCAGCACTTTTAAACCAGTCATTATGTGGGGGGATAGTGGAAGCATGGAGTGATTGTCAGTCATGAGTGTCATTTTTAAATTTGTCCGATGGATCTGATGGCTCCTCTGCTAACTCATGACCAGCAGCCCTTCTTGAGAGCCATCCAGCTCCAGTTCCAAAAGCTCTTTTGCCATGTCTGGTTTTTTTTTTTTTGGCACAACAAGCTTCAATGAAGTGATGTTGAGGGGATTCCACCAGTCCTGGTGCCAGGAACCTCAGTAATAAGACAAAAATTAACTTTATTCCTCAGATGATCAGAAAGGACTCCAAAGACCCCTTGTGGTCTATGAAGATTACTATCTGGAAATCCTCCATCCAAACTTGGGTGTTTTCTGTTTATTCGGTCTGTGGATATGCTACTTAAACCCCTTATACCTTCCTCATGTGTCCTCCCCATCAGTATCATCACCAGACACTACCTGGTGTGAGTGGGAGCAGATATATTGCAAAAAATTAAGCAGCAGTGCATCCAAAAATATTTAGTCTTAACCAAGGGCTGTTCTGATGGTCCATCTTTCATTCTCAGCCATATGAAATAAAGATTGCTTTAGTTTAATTGTAAGGTAATTACTAGAGATTCAGGCTTTGTGCTCAGTGCTAACCAAGGGGGGAAGTCAGAATTTGCTTGGGTGGTATCTTTATACCCACTGATGTTTTCTCAGAGCTCAAAAATGTCAGAGAGTGTAAAGCCTCACTGGTGTTTCTGGGTTGCCCACTGCCTGAATTTACCAAAATCAAGTTTATGAGAGGTTTTAGCTGCATGCAAGATGGAAAATAAGGGTGTTTGCACAGCTGATCCAGCATCCATCTGCTCAAAGCCAGAGATATGAATCCAAAGTCCTCATTCTCCTTCTTCTGAAATTTGAGAAAGGCTGGACTTACTTCATGCTTGCTTTGATAAATAAGAAACTAAAGAATCTGTTGGCCTGTGTGGAGGTTTCACAAATTAGGAGCAGGTTTTAATACAATGCAAGATTTCTGTAAACTTTCCATTATTCTGATTTATTAGTTCTTAAGACTGTGTGGAAAGTGAACAGAATGCGTGCTTGAAAAAGAAATTAAATTGCAGGAGATTTCATAATTCTGATTATTGGACTCCTGCATTTGTGACTCATAAGGCGTAGTCCTGCTGTACTGTTGCTACAAACTCCATATCCTGCATGGGTGCATTCTGGAAAAGATTGCCTGTCTTTTGATTTTTATAAAATCCTGCATTTTTTGGCTTAAGCCTGTTTCCAAAGGCATAGATTTAGGCAAAACTATATCTGGGAAAGGAGAACATGGGAGAAATCAAGAGGAATATCTGACTAATATTGTAAGGGATATGTCTGTAAGGTGAGCATCAATGTAAACACTATTCACTGTGCTCTGTGGAGTGTCTGCTTACAGCTTATTTTGGGTCAGTGACATAGCTGCTCCAGCTACACTCTGTGAGTTTAATAGAGATTTCTACAGTGCCAGAACTCAGGAAGAAGAACAACTGGCTCTGACCATGCATTTAGAACCAAAATTCTGATTTTCTCCTGCTATGGCTGTTATAGGACAAAGGTGGATCAGGACTCAGATTTGTGTGATAGCAATGAGAACCAGCCAGGGAAATATTATTAGTACTGTTTACTGTCTGAAAACAAGAGTCCAGTCCTGTTTAANCCCATCCCCTTCCCCTTCCCCTCCCTTAGGTGTCAAGGCATTGAATTTTTCCTTTTTAAATATTTTACATTTCTCCACTGTTACATTTTTGTGCTATAGTATGTTTTAAAATATAATAACGAAAATAAAATTAAATATGGAGTTTTATTTGTTTTATTTCTCTTCCAAAAAGAATGAAAGCAAAGCTGAAGTATAGAGATTATTTGAAATGGGATTTCTATTCTCCATGTAGATGAATAGCAACTGGGATTACAGGCAATAAATTTTAGAACCAAAATGCTATGGGTATATTGGGGTATATTGCCATAAATCATCAGCATAAATAGGGGTATGTTATCATCACTTGAGTATCTCATGTAACTGACATTTTACTCCATTTCTCTATATTTTTACTAGAGTTTCAACAGCACAAATAATTAGAAAAGCAGTAATACAAAAGAATTAGTATAGCCACCCACTTACTACCCAGTGCTTTATTTTCTCCATAATTTTTTCTGAGCATTTTGGGGAGTAATTTCAAACAGTCAACTCAGAGTCCACCGAGAATTGATTTTTGTGACCTCACATATTGTAACAGAAAATTATAACAGGAAATACACCATTAAGTGATAAACAAGGAAACATGGTTACAATTACTTTCAGAACATAATTTTATCCACTCTAGTTTTGAAAATTAAGAGATAGTACTGACTGGAACACCTCAATTCTGAATGCAAACTGTACAATCTATTATATTAAACAAAGTCAAAAGCAATGTTGAAGATCTTGAATCTATTCAAGGCATGCACCTCATTACAGACTTAGCAAATTAAAACACAAATAGGATTAGAAAAGAATAATGTAACAATCTCCCACTATGGTCCCTGGAGCATTAAGTCATAAATTGGGTTTGCATTAAATTGTGCCTGCAGTATTGAATTCAGGGAAAGAGCTATAGGCTGAAGATAAAGCTTGCTAGGCTAGCCAACTTTGTTGGTTTCAAACTGTTTTTTCACACAATAAATACACAATGGATTCATTGGAATCTAAAAGGCATATTCAAAAACATGTATTTTATATCTCAATTAGAAAATGCAGATATGATGTGGCAACCCCTGGCTATATCAAAGCCAAAAGCTGCAGACATTTGAAATTGCCACTTTACCTGAATATGTTGTTTAAATAGGAACATAATTTCATCAAAACTTTGCATCAGATTACCTACTGTGTTAAACTATGCAAGTTTTCAGGTTTGCACAAACCTCTAGCATGTTACAAGCTTCCATTAGGTGAAGAAAACAAGCTTGCTCAGAAGAATTGAGGGAAGCCGAGTTTCCATATTACAAATGTATTCTGTTGTTATGGGAACTAAAATGGTGAGCGATGTGAGAAGGATCCTGAGCTAACAAAGACCAGCTTGATGATATTATGAAGGTAGCTGTACAAACTGCAAACATGTCTGCAAGAAGTAAATAGGGCTTCTTATCTTAAGGAGGTGCAGACTTTGAAAAGTATTGTCTCTAAAGAGAGTCAAGTTCAACCTTTCTATGACCCTAGACAAATTACTGAGTAATACTAGGAATTAATTTTGCTAATTTTCCCTTAATAAAGGCTTTGTCCTTCAAAGGTGTATTATTCCTGTCATCATCCTCCTAACTGCCATTTCAGGGATTGCTAATAGCAGCTGCTCTGGTTAAGGTGCTTGTCATTTCATCCTGCAAGGGAGCCTTCATATGAAATTATTTGTGGGTTTTGCATCTTCTCTTCTAGGGTTTCTCGTGGCTCCATTTGTCCCTAGCAGACTTTTACAGTTTGGCAGGCAGAAAGCCCTTCAAAGCTAGGGAACTGTCTTTTCTTTGTTGACACAACTTCTCTCAACTCTTGTTGCTGTGATCTCATAGCATCTGCCAATTGCCTCCCCTGGTTTGTTCTGCATGGAACTGAACAAGCAGCATGCTAAAATAATAACACAGCCCATTAGGATTTTATGTCTGGTCTCACGGCCAATGCCAAAAGAGCACACGCTATCCTGGAAACACTTGGATTTTGATCAAAAGGCTGGGAGAGAAATGAACTTTGTGCAGTGACTGGGAGATGCTGATACCAGGAACTGGTGCAAGTTGATGGGACTACAGTGCCTGTATCTAATCAGTGGGATCCAGGGATATCCTCCACATTTGAATTTGTACCAGGACACAACCAAAAGGAATTTTGGGCCAAAAGCAGGCTATTCTTGGTCTCTTCCTTGCAAGCATTTCCAGGGTTGGGGAGTGCTGCAGCCCATGCTGGCTGAGTGCCAGCTCCGCATCTTGGACCTCCCGAGAGACACATTTCTTGTCATATATGAGTGGCAGGGAGCAAAGAGGCTGAGCCTGGTCTCCTGGGCTGCAAGGGCACTCAAGGTCAGACCATGTGCGTGAGGTCTGGCCCTGCCCACCACAGGGGTGCTGTGGCTCTCAGCTGCAATCAGCTCTGAGGAACAGGATGCTGAAAGATGGAGCATCTTGGGCCTACAGTAGAACATCTGAACTGGGGAGCTGGGATTTCTCCCCTGAGCCCAGGTCCCAGGGCACACACAGTGCTTGCCAGGGGGCTTTATCTGGCACTTGTGTGCACAGTGCTGCACATGCATACTCCAGCTAAGCTCCAGTCGGGGGACATGGGGCTTGGGGGGTCACACCACGCAATTTTCTGGCCCCTCATTTTAGATCCAGTGGAGTTTCACCCTGGGTTGAGGGTGGGAGGAGTCTTCTCTCCTGCAGTTTTCCAGTGGAGAATTTGTTGGCTAAACAAGGCTTTCTCCTCCTCCTGGCTGACAGCTCCCTTCTGGAGCAACCTTTTAACATTATTCTTGATTTTCTTAAACAGCAAACATTAGACACATTAAGAACAGCAACAACAAAATCATTAAGCACTGTAACATTCTCTGAGGAGCCAGACGTATCCTTTAATCAGGTTATGGAAAATTCATTCCTCTTCTAGCCATTTATTTTCTTTGTTTATGCACATACAGAGTGACCCACTTCTGAGCATCAAAAATAACAACAAAGAAACAACCAAAGATTCTTCATTATTAATGGATTTATGTACCATTTATTTTGCTTTATTGGAAACCAAATAATCAAGTTCATTCATTCCAATTAAACACAACATGCACTAATTGTCTATAATTTTTGATACCCAGTTCCCCCACTTCAAAGTCACTACTTGACCTCAGTGGGGATAGGATCAGTATTGTGCTTCCTTCTGTAATGATTGATTGTTTGCATTAAGATGGAGAAGCACAGACTGAAATTAGGGGTTTTCTGTGCTTTTCTCCATGTGTTAGCTTACACCTCCAGTCACCCATATGCAGGGGCTATAAACTCAGTATTATCATTTTAGGAACTAACACTGTCCTACATCAGGTCAAATTTGTCCCCAGATTTGAATGATTTATAACAAGTATAATGTATCTATTGTCATGTAATGAGTCATGCATGAATCTCAGGCACAGATCTCTAATGAAAATTGTATGACTAAAAATAATAAGCATGATGCATATGTTTATAATAAAAACAGCTTATTAAAAACAATAAGGCATTGATTTCAGTGTTGACCTGAAATCACTGGATTAGACAGGTAGACTTGACAGAAATTGGTGACTGAAGAACTCCCTGTTACGTAAGTCATGTGGTGATGTGATACATATTTTGGCATCTTAATCAACACTCCTGAAAAGGCACAATGAGATGAAACAGTCTTATCATTTTATTGAAGTTTTGTTTTTGTTCTTGACAGAACTATTAAAATAAAGCTCACTTGATGAGAGAAGTATGGGAAGATAAAAATGGCAATAGACATGATAAAAAGACTGTGGAAAGTTGGTTATACCAAGCAAAGATGTTCATTAGCAAAGGCATGGATACTTCTCATTTTAAAGAGATTCTATTGTGTTTTAACTGGCAATTAGGTGCTCTAAATTGACATGGATCAGGAATTACAATGCAAGCCATAATGGAAATAACAGAGCAGTGAATGTATGTATGTAAAATGTATGTTAAAAACTCCAACAACTTAATCTGCTTCTTTTGCCTGGAAAGTTTTTTTTTTTTCATTCCATATTAGTCTTTATTTTCTATATTAAAACATAGATTAAAAAGAGATTTAAATTTGGTTTGTCCACACAAAGGTGGCTAGATATGAAATATTGCTCAAAGGATGTTAAGAGGGCACCTTATGGTACTTAGAAAAGGTGGAAGGAAAGGTCAGAGGAGAATGTCAGGGGAAGAAAAGTAATAGAAACAGGTTTCCAAAATCAGAGAAAAATTGTAAATGCTAGGAAACAAAAAAAATTATCTTTATCACTCTGTATGATGTAACTGCTGAACAGCTACAAGTAGGCTTTAATGCCATGTCAGTGACATTATCACTGATTGTGATTTTCTTTTATGTTTTCTGACACATCCCCACAATCATGTGCATTTCTAAAAACTTACCACAGAATATGGCAAGGTATTTTCCCATGGGAATTGGACTGGCAGGAGCCAAATCAGCCTCTTCCCTGCAGCAGGAATTTGTCATTTCAGGATCCAAAGATGTTTTGAGTGGGCACATTTTCTATTTTTATTCCCTGAGTTATTAGGGGATCTGAATGCCAATAACAGATAAGCACATCGCAAACAGACTCAGCAAGTTCTGCCTTTTCTGCCCCCGAGAGTCACCGCTCAAGCAATATCTCAGCACTGGGGTGACAGTTCCCCCCAGAGGGGGACAAAAGACAAATCCCTTCCACCCCTCAAGCCCCCTGGCCTGCACCATCTGATGAATTTATAGTCTCCAATACAGTTAGGTGTGTATAATTCAATGTATTGCTGAAGACCAGTTACTGTACTTTATAGCTGACATTACTGGGGATATTTTTTTTCTACAAAATAAAACAATATTTGTTTCCTGAAAGGGAAATGTGCTGTCTGTAGCTATCAGCAGCCAACAGTTGCTGCTGGCTAGAGCTAAAGGAGACAAAAAGAAGTGGATTTCACTTTAGCAATATTAGGAAGAATCATTTATCATTTACAGGGCATTTTCAGGAGGAGATGGCCCATTTGAAAGTCACTATAGGATGACTGGTTTATTATATGCTGTTAAACAATTGCATTAAAAAGCAAGGGTTACAGAAGATATCCTGGCTGCTTGTGTGCTGCAACAGAATCTTGGTCTTATACCATACTATGTCTAGGGGTACAAGGAGGGGGTGTGTGGTGGGAGGTGCCCATTGCTTTGAGGGTCTACAGCTATTTGACATCAGGATCTGACTGTAATAACTGAGCATTTTACAGAAATTCATCAGTCCACTCACACAGTATGTCTGTGAGGTTAAAAAGTGAATATGGGTCTGGAAGATTTGGATTTTCTTTGCTTTTGGCTTTATTTCAGAGCTTGGGAAGGCACTGGTGTGGCTAATGTGGCTTCCTTTCTGGAGGATAGGAAAATTCTCAATACAGTTCTCAATACAATTCTCAATCACTCTTTGAGGGATTAAAGGCAAAAATGGCATTCTGAAGGGAACTTGGTGTGCATCCAGAGCTGCAGGTTCTCAGAAAAATAACAAACCAACACCAGCGTTCTCTGGTCCTCCCAGGAGGACTCCACTGGACTTTTCTGGGGTCACAGGAGGATTTACTTTTCCCAGAGGGATTACAGATAAGCTTCTCCTGACCTACAAATCCCTTGCTTAGAATGTCTATTTTTAACTGGTTCACAGGATACTGGGTTTGATATTTTGGGGTGATAATTTTTGGGTTTTTAAATTTTTTGATAGGGTATATTGTAAGCATATAGTGGACCAGTTAGCATTTCATATCAGGTCAGATATTAGCTCTTGCAAAGGAAATCACATACACTACTGACTACTGACCCGTCATACAAAGTCTTTCTGGTTTTTTCCTTATTTCTTTGTTGTTTCTTTTAAGCTAAAGTAAAAGACACCTGAGATGCAGGAACACATCTGTGGAGGAAGAGCAATTCTTTTCTATCCCCAGGAGTCAAGATACCAGAAGCTATTCTCTTTCGGGGTTTACATTTTTGCTAGGAAATAAATGCTGCAGAGGAGTTTAAGGAAAAGCTGTCAATAAGCAGGTAGAAATGTCCAAAGGCTGCCCTGGTAGAAAGCTGTGATAAACACTACAGCTTTTACAACAACATTTAAAAGGCCTATAAATGATGAACAAATGGGCAAGATGGCTTAGAAATATGCAGAGACCTTATATATTTGCATGAAATGGAAAGCATGTACTGTTTGTATTTTGCATCAATATGATGCAGCTGCTTGGTGAGCCCGTACCAGACCTGTCAAAGGTGTATGTGCCTCCAGGTCACAGACCTGCAATCCTGAGGCAGGCCATGAACAGCAATTGGAAGGACTCAGACATGGGCTTTGAGTCAGAGCCAGGCTATCAGGAGCCCAGAGTGCCCAAATCACGAGGGAGAGGGTCTGCCACCTCTGGAGCAGCACGAGACGCAGCAGGGCCGTGGGTGGTATTTACTGGGTCACTGTGCAGAGCTTGTGTCCAACATCCCAAGCAGATCCACGTGTTTACATGTGAGGAAGGCAGCATGGTTTAGGAGAAGCCTGCTTTTGAGAGAAAGCCTCAGTGCTTGGGCTGTCCATCAGCCACCCCATGAGCTCCTGTATCTCTTGCTGCTCACAACTCGTTTCTCCCAGGCATTAGATGTAATGAAGACAGGATGGTTCTACAACTTTATGACAGTTCCATTTATTTCTACTATTTTCACATAAACACAAGCAACAAGCAGCAGTTGCTTCCTCTGCAGCTTGATAAATGTCAGTATTAATTAAAATTGTTTGGAGTAGGGTCAGGTTTTTTTCCTCTCTCTGCACCAGGCTGGCAGGGAGAAGAAGCCTGATGGGCAGATGCAGCTGCTGAGCTGTTGACTGGAAATGTTGTCACAGGGAACAAGGCAAAGGAGAAGTAGCTGGTCTCTGACAAAGTGAATTGGAAATAGAGGAAGCATTCTGTCACCTGCACCGTGCTGCCACTCAGCACAATGTGGGGGAGTACGTCTGGATATGGGTCTTGTACTTAATCCTTTGCTCCCCTGGCTGGGAAGTCTGCAAAGGCAGCTGTTCAGCCCATATGGATGGGATAGTGCTCCCCCACCACTGCTATCTAATGAGGCTTTCCTGACTGACACTCAGAGAGAGCCCTTGATTCAAGAGGGAAGGTCAACACAAGACAATACTTTTTAGGGTACAGGGAGAAAAAGCAGGGGACACCCCCCTCACTAAACCTCCCTGTGCCACTGTGTATTTACATGCACTCTTTCTGACCCCATACCAAGATGTTCATACACCAAACATCTTCTGTCAGCCTTGGGGGCACTCAAGCAGCAACCAAAATTGTGCTTCTGTGCTGATAGATGTGATTGTTTCCAGCTGTGGCAGGTCTGAATGCAGCCAGGGCACCACCCTGATGGTTGCAGTGCTGCACCCTCATTTCTCTTACCACTATGAGCTAAGAGGGGGCCATTAAGATCTGCTACAACCAATTTTCATACAAGATTATGAAGTAATTTTCTTTTTCTTCCCAAACTTTACTAACAACTGAGGAAAAGAAATTTGATTGAACCAATGGGAATTAAGTGCACGGGTTCTCCTGACTTGGACAGAAATGTACATTCCACCATAGCTCAGACACATCTCAACAACCTTCCCAGGTGTTTTGCTGTGAGGGGGAGAAAACAGTTTTACCTACAGAGCAGGATCACTCCCTCTCTTACAAAATGTTGTCAAAATAAAAGGCGAATGGTTTTCCATGCACTCTTCCTAAGTTCTGCATTGTTCTCTGATAAACTGCAGCAGAGAGAATAGGGAAGACAATGACTGCTCCAGATCAAAGGGTATATCACAATGAATAAAGAACTGGAAAGGTTTTGGAAGTGCAAAATAAGGTTTTTATAAAGCCATGGTTTCTGTTAGGCACACACGGGGACCTAGGCTTGTTTTGCAGAAACACTTAGTGACAAAAGGAAATGTACTTCCTTTTGGCATCTGTAAAAATCTCATTTGCAAACAGATGTGTGGAAATGCAATAAAATGAATATCACTACTGTAAATGACAACTCAGTTTCATTACTGTATTGAGCTTTTTTCTGCTTCATTTTCAGATTATTAGTACCACAGGCTCTTCTTCTAGATACCATCTTATGCAGATACACCTTGATTCAAGCCCTAGTTCCCTTGCTCTTGTCTGAATCTACTGTAATACTCTGATGAATGCATTTGTTTGTATTGAGTACTATGGTTTTTTTTCAGTGCTGGTCTGTAAAAAGTATATTTTACCTAGCAAGATACTGACTTCTAAAAGCTCCATTTCTAAGAAGATATTTGTCACCCCAAGTGCAGTAATCTAAAGAACCCCTTAAGTAGAAGTGTCTTTTACCAGCATAAAAAAAATAAAGGTTCTTCCCTCTGTCCTCCTGGTCTAATCTTACAATGGGTTCGGATTTCTGTCTATACACTCAAAAGAAACCTGGTTTCTCTAAATTTCTTTTTAATAAAAATGCGTTACCTATGATAAATATATATTGCCTAGGTCAAATGAATCTGATTGTGAAAACATATTGAGCAAAAGTATGGGTAGGATTTAATTTCATCTCTCAAAAAAAAAAAACAACCAACCACCCACCAAAATCTGTAGCTATTGAATGCTGGTTTGAATTAAATTCTATTTGTTTTAATAAAAGTTTAGTGGCCTGAGTGTACATATATTTGTTTTAGTGGCAGTGCACTGGATCCAATAAAACTATATTGGCTTCACTGCTTATGTCTCCTTTTCAGAGAAAATGGATTGAAAGGAGAAATGAAACAGGCATGAGACAGCCAGTCCTGAGGTTTCTGCTGGATTCTGGCATCCAAATAAACTGGTAAAAAAAAACCCCAACTGTATTACTAAATATTGCTTTTAAATTGAAATATGTTTTAATGTCAAGGCTACACACGAGGGATTTAATTGTCTCCATAAAGAAGAGCAGTGTTGAAGGCCAGACTTGGCTGTGGTGGGTCAGTGCTGGTGGCTGCAGAAGCAGAAACCCAAGCCGGCTTTGGCTCCCCGTTCTGCAGGTAGGAAAGCCACCAGCAGCCAAAGAGGGGTGCATTCACGGTGGCTTTTCAGAGTGGATTCTGCTAAATGGGAGTAGGATATGCTCAGCAGAGAGTCTTAAGTGTGGTTGAACCACTTGTTTTACATTTGCAAACGACACTGTCCCCAGTTTTTAATGTGGCCTGGAGTGAGTAACTCTGCGCAGTCAATGCTTGTGTTGCCCACAGGAACTCAGACCATCATGCTCTTGCATGCCTTTGTTTGACCTGTGTGTCATTGCCCCTAAAAATGTCACCAAGTGTCCTTTCTAGAGTCTTAAATTGAATTTTAAAAGGAAAAGACGTTCCTGTAATTTTCCAAGCTTCCCTAGTCCCACCTTTACAGCCAGTGCAACTGGCAGTAGGAGCCCCACATATTGGCTCTGAGGTTAGAAAGAACACTTCCCTCTCAGCTCAGCAAGTACCATCTGGATATTTGCTAAGGGGTGAAATGGATGCTGTTGGCTGGCCTGGCTTCTCACATAACTTAAATCACAGCTGACAACCCAACCTGAATTTGATGCTGTGCTTTCTTTTAGGAGCCTGGCATTATGCTGTGGGAATGCAAATCTGCATGGTATTCGTTCATGAGAAAACATGATCTGCATTGACTCATTTACAGTTTGTGCTGAAGTGGGTGCCCCTGGACTGTAGGAGCCAGTCCAAGTGAGGAGAATTTGGCTGCAGCAGTAGTTTAGCTGTGGGAAAGGATATGGCTGCAGGCTTCTCCAGCTCTGGTGTCTCAGAAAACTGAATAAAGAAATCATATGAAGAAAAAGCAAAACAGCTGTTGGTGAAGCAATATACAGGTGAAAATCCAGCTGAGGAATGGGTTTGAGAGTACCACACGGAGCATCACTGACAAAGTCTCCATGACCTTGTGGAAGATATATGCACTGCAATCATTTACCCCAGAAACAAGCTAACTCCTGAGCCCAAGCTGGCCAAACCAGATTTGGGATATCTGCGGGGGTTCCACTGCCATGCATATGATGGTGGTGAAGGTGGGAGACCTCATGAAGCATCTAGATAACAGATTTGACAATGTGAGGGAAGATCAGTGGGTGACAGTAAATAAGCAGGCTGCAGACTTCATGGTGATGTTCTCTGAGATACTCCCTGCACAGGGCCATGCAGAAATGCTGATAGATGGTGAGGAGCTGAGAGAGGAGTTAAGGGTTTTTAAGAATTTTGGAAGCTCTTGCAGCAGCCTACCCAAGAAGGATGGGCTCCACCAAAATCAAATAGGACCAAGAAGTTCGCACTTACAGTATAAAGAATTACAGGAGAGTTTTGAAGCTGTCATAAATCTGGATGCAGAGGAGTACATAGACTGAGGTGACACCACCTCCAGGGGTGAAAACATAAATTCTTTAGCAGAAATTGATTGGATAAATTAAAGGATGGCAAATCCCACCAGGGTCATTAAATTTTATGGTTGAATTCCTCCCAGCTTCTGAAAACTGGAGGTGTAAGAGGGGGATTTATCAGAGATGCCAGATCCCATGGCAAACATGGAACTTCAGTCTCCTTCTCAATGCATGATCCCTGCATCGACAGAGTGATGGAGGTGATGAAGGAGAGATCTTTGAACCACTTGCCCATTGCAAGATCATCTCCCTGGAGACCACATTCCCCACAGTCCATCTCTGTCCCATCTTGCCTGCCACCCAGGCTCCCCTGTGGCCATCATGCAGTGCCAGTCCCACATACCAGCCTTCTCTGGCCAGTCCTCTGCCTCACACTGAGCCAGCACTGACAGCTTTTCTGCCTGCCTGGGGATGTTGGAGCAGCCTGAGCAGTTTATGCAGGGATCATCTGGTCTTTTTATCTCCTGGCCAGGCATGTGGGAGATGTCTCATTTGAGTCCTAAATATGTTTCACTTTAGCTATGATGATGGTGTACTAAAGTGCTGTAATCTTTGCTAGGTCTCTCTTTACATTGCTGTAATTACCATAATAAGCTGTGTTAACTGACTCTTTTATAAGTAGGAGCAACATAAAAATATCCCGGCGTGTTTTCCTTTAATGAGCTACAACTTGTAGTGTGATCTTCCCTACACTTTCTTCAGTGACCTTGTTTGTGATAGATGTGGCATTGCTTTCATCTCCTGATCCTAGTGTTGCTTCACCCCTGAGATACCACTCTGGCCCTGGGACCCTTGGCCAGGCTTTGTCTGGGCTGCCCCAGCCTGGTAAATGCAGCGGTGGTGATGCTGAATGATGCCAGCGTGGGACACAAGCGAGTCCCCCTTACTCAGCCCCTCCATCAGCAGTAAAACTTTTGGGGAACCTCATGGAGCAATGCAACTTCCTTTGAGGGTATCATCACCAGCTGAGCCAGGGGAGGGGACATCCATGTTCATGGCTGTGGGCCCTGCCAGTGTATGGGTCACACTGCCTGGATGCCGTGAGTGCTGCAGGGAATGCGTTAGCATCACCCTCATCTCGTGTCCATTTAAGGACACCGGGGGAAAGGGATGACAAAAGGAATTGATACCCAAATACTAAGGCAGAAGTTCAGTGCCAGGGCTGGTGACTCATATGAGTGACTACAGATGAGCTGTGAAGCAGAAAGGGTTTTGACTGTGGCAGGGGGATTTGAGGGACAGCTGCACGAGCTTTCTCCATCATTGCTGCTGGCAGAAAGCACTAACGTGGTCAGGCAGTGCCTCTGCTCCAGCCATCCATTCACTGCACTGCTGCCCAGCTCCATCAGCCCAGCCTCGAGGAGCCCCTCAGCCCTCAGCTCTCACCCCCAAACGCTGCTGTGGGAGAGCAGCACACAGGCATGGAGCAGGGCCCAAACAACCTCGGTGGATTGTGCTGCCGTAACATCACATCAGCGAGCTCACAGTGTGACTGCTCACGGCAGATGGACGAACACGTGGCGCTTATCTGGTGCTGAGCGAGGGGCAGATTTATTTTCAGAGCTTGTGCCTCTCATTTCTCCCAGCTGAAGCTGCAAGGCAGTGTGCATCTGTGATACTTCTTTTCTCAGGTGTAGCTATGTTGCAGTGAGGTCTGTCACAGGAAGCAATGGGATTTTTGGCATGTTTGTATGGGGAATGTGGGAAGGAGAGTGAAAGGCATCTCCACTTTCCACTCTAAGCTGCTTGAATTCGTACAAGCATGAATTGAATTTCCAAATTCAGTCATTCCCTGTGTGCACTGACAGCTGGTTGACCAACAAAGGACTGTAGGGCCCCATAAAGCAGGGGGGAAAACACAGGAAATCTGCGTTGGGGTGATATTAATGTGCACCCCAAAAATAAAGGAAATGTGAATTGCCACCTTGAATATGACCAGGAGTCCACTCAGCCCTGTCTCCAGTCCTGCCTGTCTGCAACACTGACTGTTTCAGGGCAGTGGAAGGAGACCCCTCAGGAGACAGCTACACTGGTCTCTCAAGGCTGACTAAAAGCCTGAAAATAATGTGTGGCCTGCAGAAGTAAATGCACTTGCTACAAAAACAGCATTGCTTGCTTTCTGGCAACTTTTCTCCAGCAAGACATCAGTGTCACACAGCTGCTTGCAGGCAGGATCTAACAGAGACTGAAATATATTGGGAGGTGTGAGGTTTACTGAAACCTGTAAAGTAGCAGCTGCAAGAACTTTGCTTACTAACAACTCACCAAGGATCCTTCAATTCTCAAAATACCCTCATTATAGAAAATTTTAAACATATGTACAATGTGCAAATGTCCATGGAAGATATCAATATCACTGCCAAGTACTACCTCCTTTTTTAAAAGGCACTATAAGTGTTATACTTTACCAAGGTTTTTCTTAAGGGCTGGTTGATATTTATGGGAAACTGGTCCTGAACTGTCAAAAGTCAGCTGTTGACTTTTAGACCCTTCATCTTTAACACTGTCTATGGAGGGCTATTAGTACCTTCTGACCAGACAACATTATTGGTAGAAAGAGCAGAGGAAAGTAAACATTAAAAATATACTGCATTTCTGAAGTTTTCTCTGTTCACTGTTTATCATATCCAGCTAGAATAACAGAAAGAATTTCATTTGGAGGAGGTCAAATTTTGAGATGCCACTTCTTTTTTCACTCCCCTGCAAAAAAAAAAAAAAAAAAAAGACAAGCAAAACACAGGGGAAACAGAAAAAAATCAGTCACTCTGCTTATAGCAGTGTTTGTGTGTGATTTAAAATCAGAGCAGAATTTCACTTCACTGTCTTGTGGTTTTGTGTTTCATATTTCATGCTTTGGTTAACACTTATTTAGTCTATTCCTAGAGGTTGTCCTGGAAGTTTTTGGACTTGCTGAGCATATACTCTCCACAGAGCATGTCAGAATGAGAGGAACAAAGAATTCATTCATTTTCATTAAAAAAAGACTTTAAAGACCTAGCCTTGCCTCTTGACATTGTAACATCAAACACAAAAGTCATCAGCTCATAAGCTATCAACAGCATGAAGAAAACAAAACATTTACATATGGAATTTCCTTCCTCTAATTCAAAGAAATGTAATTGGAAGATTTGGTTTTCCTTCTGAATAAAGGTGAAACAAAAAATTTAAGTGTATTAATTTATTTTTAAAATTCCCCTTTTCAGGCAATCTAAATTTTAGCCAGTTTCAGTGGCTTTATAAGGGCTTTTGCTTCTTCCTAGTCATATCTCTGTGGGGAAGGAAGATATGCCCAACATAGAAGGGTCAGTCCTGTGCTTGTCAGCTTGTGCTTTGGCTTCACCATATGCTGACCAGGTTCAATTCTATCAAAAAGGTTTTAAGAACACAGTAACACCTTTGGGACTGCCAAGGGGATCTTTCAGGAAGAGAAAGTGATGGGTAGAGATGACAGCATTTGTTCAGGACTGCAAAATCCTGCCTGCGTTTCCTCCCATTTTCCCAAGCCAGGTACTCTGGCCCTTGTCACAAAAAAATGCCAATCTCATGGATTTAAATGAGCATCTTCCTTTACTGTGTGGTCATCCTGAAAAATGTAAAGTTCCCATTTCTGCCCAGCTCAGTCCTGGAGCAGTCAGTGTGACTGGAACCTGCCTGAGTGAGGGTGGTTTTAATGCACTTTCTTCCCAGCTGAGACATCATCTCCTGCCTCAAGAGTTTCCATGAGGGTCTGACAGCTGGGCATCAGCTGGGATGACTCAAACCCTAAATGTGTCTCTCCTGCTGGTGGCCGCTAGGAGGATGGCAAGGAGACATGCCAAGGGCTGCCCTGGGCTCTTGGCTCCCTCCTGCTAGGGGATGTTTTGCCTCCCAAGCCTGGGAAATGCCATCAGTGTTGATTTCACTGTTACCTTTCTAAATCTGCCAGTAAATCTCACAACAGAGATGTCCTTTAAAAATGGTGGGAGACTGCAGCAGTGACTTGATTTCTAGGCTAGTTGAAGGTGTACACAGAGGCACACACACACACACACACACACACACACACACACACACACACACCTGCTCTACCACCAGGCAGGCAGTGCAGCCCTACTTTTTCATTACTATCTCTGCCCCCCACCCCATCCCTGTGTTTGATGCCCTGAGAAAGGCAATTACCCAGTTCACTTTCCTCAAAGAATACCTGCAGGCTCAGGAAACACTTCCCCAATCAGGCAGTATCTGATGTCTAATAACATCCTCAATCTTGCTTTATAGACGTAGCTGCAAATGAAATGGTTTTTTCATGAAAAAGAACCGCTGTCTTCTTTGAATTCCAAGTGTAGCTTCTGTATTTATTTGGTCATGCTGTGTGTTGTAAGTGATGTATTTTTTGTGGTTAAAAAATAAAAGGAGGAGCAGGGTGAAGGCTGGCATTTCTTGTACCAGTGAGCATTGCTGCTTGCTCCAGCTGACACTCATCCCTGATCTCTCCTGCTTGCCTTTGCCATTGAGGAAATTCAATCTGCTGCCATGTCATTGTTACAATAATCTCCAGCTCCTGGACACCAGTCTGAGTATGACAGTCTCACAAAACCGATGTCACACTCATCTTGGGCAGGCTGTATTTTGCTGGTACATCTTCATTCCCCACAGCTGTCGTGCTGACTTCCAGTCACCACTCCCCTCTGCAGCAGCTCAGGGCCAGGCAGCACAAAGGAAGAGGAGCTGGATGTGGCACTCCTTCCAGCTTTGGCTTTTCCAGACCTACCTTTTTTTTTCTTTTTCTTCCAGAGCAAAAATCTTTGCTTGTGATGGTGGTTACAGCCTCCTTCTGTGCCCTGACCTTGGCCACGTGTCAAACACAGAATCTTTTTCAGGTATGTCCCTACAGCTCCTTTCCCCCTCTCTGCAAAATTCCAGCGCCTCTTCCAATTCAGTCAGGTTTTGGAGAGCTTTCTGCTCTCCCTTTCAGGTTCTTTGCAGTTTTACATCTTTCTATTTATTGATTTTGATTCTTCCAAGCAAGCTAGCATTCCACAGTCCATTTTTTTTTTTACAAAATGGTTCTCATGCATTTTTTGGTACCATTCCCCATGCATGGCCTGTCATTCCTGAATTATCCAGAAGGCTTTGGTTTCTTCTCATCCCTCCTCAGATTCTATCATGAAGGTTTGTTCTATTAGTGGTTCAGAAAAGGGTCAATTGGGATAAATTAAATTTATTTTAAAATATAGGTTCATGCAGTAATTTTTTCCCCCTCCATCTTTTATATGCTGGATGCATTGTTGGTTTATGAACCTTTCTAAATAGCAGCTACACCTTTTTAGAAAGGCAAAGAATAATTCAGGGCAATTCAGCCCAGCACTGTTGCTCTCTCTCCCAGCCAAGGTCTTGTTCAGCAAGTGCTGCCAGGGAGGAGAGATGCTCATTAAAAACCTCTCAGCTGTCAGCCAGCCAGCCAGAGGCAGCCTGCTCCACTTTATGTCGAGAAGAAATGGCTCACAGAGGACTCTTCTTGCTGAGGTCTCAGGGATCACAACTGAGACCCCGTGGCCTGCTGGATCTGGTGTGTGGGCACGTGGATATTTCATCTGCTTGTCTTTGGTGCAATGCAGTTGAGGCTGTGCTGCCCCACCTCAGGGATGCCATCGCACCGGGCAGGCTCAAGGTGCTGCAAAAATGGGCTTCTGCTGGGATTGTGCTCTGCCCTGCAGAAGTGCAGCCCTTTTGCATTAATTTGGTGCTTTCCTCTCACCTAAGATCAGGGCTGAGAAATGCAAAGACTTGTGAAAATAAGGAGCAAAAGATGAGAGAATTATTCCCGTGGGTTTCAGAGGCAACCGCACTGGAGGGGTGAGCACTGTCAGCCTAACAGAGTGGTCTAAAATCTTCATTTGAGATTTTAGAAATCTCAAATCTTCATTTAACCCTCCAGAAATTTATTTGTCAATCCATGGCCAGAGCCCTCAGGCAAGGGAAAATGGCTATGGACCACTAGGATTTTAAAAACAAACCCAAACTACATACATACATCATCCCTCATATATCCACACTAGCAAACAATAACCAAACTTTCCAAGTTTTTTCTAATTTTTATTGGGTTTTGCACTAAAATAATTATAGAAATTAAATTTAAAATTGCAGAAATTCCGAGGTGGTAAATTTTTTGAAAATGATTATGCATCTTTCTAGTTCAAGCCGGCTCTAACTGAGAAGTCCTGGTCTACAAATCTGTCCTCTGCTTCAATTTGCATGAGCATGTTCACTGATTAAATCTGCTTATGTAAATTGAAGGAAACAGTGGTGGTACACAGCAGTATGAATAGCAGCAAATATCTCACGAACATCTGGATGGATGATGCTATTTTTTTTCTGCCTTTAGTTTGTTTTTTGTTTTAATTTTTAATCAGCTTTCACATCCAAGGACCAAGACAGGGATTGCACCAGGTGAACTGGTGTTGCTGGTGGTTTGAAAATGGCTTCTCTTTGCCCAGGCTTCCCAGCTCTTTGCTGTTTGCTGCCTGCAGATGTCAGAGCGATGGAGCCCGGTCTGCATGAACGCCCACGAAAAGCCCACTGGAAGTTTGCACGCTCCAATACTGCCATATAGCAGAAGTGCTGGGCTGAGATGGCAAAGCTCTACCAGAGCCTCGAGCTTAAACCTAATGAGGGACAAAAATTCTTCATCCGCCACTGCTGTGACCATTTCTCTTCAATCTATGTTCTGCAATTGCTACATTTAAAAGGGACACTGCTTAACACTGTGGGGGTTCAAGTTCATTGGGAAATTTTTCTAGAGCCCGGGCACACAGGCAAGTGAATGAGGTTTTGACTGTGCCTGAAGTAGCAGGTACCAATATTTCAAGTGAATGTAATGAAAAGATTTCATTTCAGCTCTGCACAGAGACAGTAGAGACTACAGTACCACCATTTTTCTAAGGCTGAAGCTTTGAGAAAAACCCCTCAGGTTTTATCTGGCAGAATAAATTTTTTATTATCAACCTAAAGCTCTTCCCCTGATCACAGAATTTGCATTCCTGTGGATAGAGAGAAAAAACACGAAGCTGTCTGATACTATTCATGATGAACTCAGCTCTCTTTCGAACAGGCAGGTTGAAATACTTGTAGCAGACCCTTCACAGTCTATCTGACCTGTTAGGAAAGAAGAAAGATAATAAATTGGACAAGTAAATTTGAATTACAAATAAATTAGAGGAAGCGACAATCAAGGCACTGACATTCTCTAAGTGAAAAAAAGAAAGCTTTTGTGCAGGTAAATTATCTACTTCAAATTATTTACTCAGCTTTGCTGTGAAGAGCTCTCAGGATGGGGCAGACAGAAGCAGATACTTTGTTTGCTGGTTCAGGCTTCTGGTCCTGAAAATCAATCTTTGACCATTAAAGAAACACTGCTGCCTCTTCAAGTGTAATTTATTCAATAAGATGCTTTTCTTTCTCTGTTTTTTCAGGATGGATGCTGCAGAGATTCTTGATTTTCATTTGCCTTTGTCTGGAGATATGAAACAAATTTGCCATATTGACCATTTCATGCAAATTTCTCAATATATTCATATATTTTAGGATATGGAATTATGAAGGACTCTGCTGATTTTGAGACTGCTGTTAAAAATGAAGATAAACCTGCTGAAGCTAATTTAACTCTATCTCTGCACAGCAGGTAGTATTAAAACTACCTATACTAACGGTATATGAGAGGAGCTGTTTTGTTGGGTTTTTCTTTTTTTTTACTTTGAGTGCTTTATAACATTTTTGAAGAGCAGTGGTCCTTTGTTCCCACAAGAACTTGTATCTCATGAGGGTCTCATTTCTTATGTGCAAGTAAAATGCTCTCCAAAGGCGCGGGTGACTCCCACTCAGCCAAGGCAGCATCAGTCCTTCTGATGGCAGCTTTCAAGTCCTTCCAAGCAGGAGCAGAGAGTTGTGGTGTGGAGGGGTGAGGCACAATATGGGCTGGGATAACACCACCATGAAGGTGCTCCCTGGGATTCAGACACAGGGAGAGTAGTGCATTTTATACCCTCTGCATCTTCATCTTCCAACTTTATAAACACTTCAGGTTGCCACTGGGTTATTTTTAGGTCATTTCAGGGATATGTATTTCTGCAAGAGCTATTTCTGGGAGCTCTGCCAAATTGGAAACTGTAGTAACCTATACCTCCCCCACAAAAATCTTTACCCAGCAGCCTCAGCCACTCTTTCTTGCTACTCCTCGCAGCCCCCAAGGAACAGGCACATCACTCTGTAGGAAAAAAGAATGCAAAATAAATGTCCCCACAAGACTGGGGAAGAGAGGCACCCAGCAGAGCTGCAGGCACACTTCCCTGCCTGGAGCAGCATCATCCAGGCAGGTTCCCCCCGTGCAGACACTGATGGGAGGCAGTGCTGGGGTAGAGCCCTCGCTGCCCCATCAGGCTGTGAGAGGCTCTTTGTCTGATAAGCTGGCTCTGCAACAACTGCTGTAGCTGCAGATGTTGTGGCTTACAGGGTTTGGGAATTCCTTGTGTTAGAAATGTTGGCCTGGGTTTGGAGTTCTGGAATTTAATCTAGGAGAATCCTTCCAGTCACCAAAATGCACCATGACCTGACCAGCACATCTGAGTTTCTCCGGGTTTGAATGTGCTCACAAGGATTTGATGTGTATGAAAAACACAACGTGCCAGAGGATCTCAGGCTCTGCCAGGGCAGGGCAGAAGCATGGCCCAGGGCATAGAAGTGAATTGAACCTCTTGAAACTCATTTGAAGGTTTTCAGGGCTTGAACTATTCTGAACTTGGTGCAGTAGTGCACAGTGCTTTGAAATGTGTCAAACTTTAAAAGCACAATTGCTTGTCTCTCATAATCACTGGCAATGCTCTAGAACTGACAAAAAGTAACTAAATCCCTTTTCATGTTGCCATCTTTTCCCAGTTTGGGTGTCAGGATTTTGCTGTATGCATCTTAATTTTTTCTACAAGACACATTGCTGTCAGCATTATGGGGAGAATTTTTTCACTGTAATACAGATTTTTTTTTTTATCAAAGGAGTATGGATCGGTTAAATTCTGCTGTACATAGCGGACCAATTTTCCATGAAAAAAGTCAGTAGAGAGAAAGATTTTAAATGCTAAATTAACCTACCAACAAAAGCAATGTTTTAGTCCAGTGCTTTCTTGATGTCCAGAACGGATTTTGCTAAGAGTAAGCTTTATAAGGAATCTGTGTCAAAGTAGATCTATTATCTGATAGATAAGTAATGGGCTTCATCAGTCATTTTTATCCATGGGAAGAGGGCAAAGGGTGGAAGAGGAAAGTGAGCCTGTTGGAAGGCTGTCCATTGGAAGCATTACCCAGACAGTGAGATTGCATGTCTGTATGCAGACTTGAAAAGACACAGATCATCAGATACCAGTGCAGCCTTTGAAAATGGGTCATAAACATTACAGCAAGGATGCAAGGACAAAGAAAGTACCACAGCATTACACTACAGAGGTTATGTAAGTGTATGTCTGTGTGTGTGTGTCTGTGCATATGTGATAAACAAGCAGGATAAAGAACTCAGATCTGTCAAACAATGATATTGAGTTAAAGGATTGTTTATAGCAATATTGCTCAACACTTTTTCAACTCTGTCCTTGAAACAGTGCTGGAAACTATATTAAAATATACTGTACAGTAGTGTAAAACACATGGGGAACCTGAAGAGGCATGCAGCAATAGGGCTGTACCAGCTACTGTCTCTCCAAAGCAGTAGCTCAACCCATTTCCAAGTGCTGGATTTCAGCTGTCTGTTCCATCAGGTTGACAGAACTGACCTGGGATTGTCCATCAGTCAGTCCCATAGTATGGTCTAGAAATCAGCAGGAGTCTGGGACTACAGGCAATTTAGATGCTGTCACACTTCTCTTATAAGGTGAGCTTGCCTGGAATACAATGCATTTCAGCACATGAGCATCATATATATGAAGTGATGCCTTCCAAAAGAAATGGCACTATTTGCACCCTGGCTCTCAGTATTGGGTGTGACATACCACCACCAGCTTCAAGGTGAAAAATGGTCTGTAAAGGTAGCACACCAAGGTTTTTGGCTGATGCTGCCTTCTTTGTTCATCTCACCCTCACTTGAAAAGCAGTTCAAATCAGTAGTCAGCTTCAGTAATATTTCTTTGGAGGGAAAAATGTGAAGTAACTGGAAATTAAGGAGCTGGTGAACTGTGGCAGCAGAGAGCTTCTAGAAGCTATTTGTGTCTTACTGTCCATAACAGAGCTTTATTCCTTCTATGACTCAGGGGCATGAAATGGGAATCTGGTAAGAAAATGTGTTTGTTCATACTGCAGGAAGCTTGAAACTGAGATGGGCAAATAGCATGTGCAAAGTTCCAATGCAATGTAACATATCAGAACTGCATCACGGTCCAAGTAGAGCAGAAATCAAGCTGTTGGACAGTTTGAATTAACTGAAAGTAGGGAGCATTTCTAAGCCATTTCCATAGTCCTGTCTATATTAGAAATGTTGCTGTTCCCCCCCAGAATATGTCAGTAGATGTCTGGCTGGAAGGTAAATAGTGTGCACTCAATGCTCATCCTCTCCACTGAGGTAAAAAGAAGCCCTGTGAAAGACCTCCCACATGCTCTGGGAATGCAGCCTCAAGCACCTGGAGTCTCAATGGATAAAATATTTAACACATTAGAGGGTGTATGGAGCCCACCAAACACATGTACACACATATTCCAAAATCCTCTATGTACTTGCCTCTGAACAGACTTTGACATTTACCATAATCTTCTAAAACCAGTATACACTTTGGGCTGGAAGATGGAATTGAATATACCCTGACCAAGTCTGTCGTTGTCCCAAACTGAGTGAGGTGATGGACACTCCAGAAGGGACAGCTCCCCTGAAGGAAGACCTGGATAAGGTGGGAGACTGCTCTAACTAGAAACTGATGAAGTTCAACAAAGACAAGTGTAAGGTCTCTCACCTAGGAAAACATAATGCAGGAGTGCAGCACAGACTGGGATCTACCCAGCTGGGGACCAGCTCTGTGGAAAAGGGACCTGGGGGTCCCTGGTGGACAACAAGCTCAGTATGAGTGAACTGTGTATTTCTGCACCAAAGAAAACCAACAGGATGCAGGATTACATCAACAAGGACATCGTCAACTGAGATACAAAAGTCATTATCCCACTCTACTCAGAGCTTGTGCTGTGGATTAACACCAGACAGAGCCAAGGGCCATGCACTTGCTTGGTCATTCCCCCACCAGTGGGACCAGGGAGAATGTAGTAAGCATAACAGCTAGAAAGCTCATGGATTGGGATAAAAACAGTTTAATAGAGAACACAAAGGCCATGCATGTAACCAAATCAAAACAAGGAACTAATTCACAGGTAGGTGTTCAGCCGTTCCAGAAGATCAAGGCCCCGTCACATGTAACAGTTACCTGGGAAGACAAATGCCAGCACCCTAAATACCACTCCCTTCCTCCTTCTTCCCCCAACTTTATCCACTGAGCATGATGTCACATAGTCTGGAACATCCTTTTTGTCAGTCAGGATAATTTATCCCAGCTGTGTTTCCTCCCAGTTTCCCTTGCACCCCAGCTCCTCATGCTCCAGCATGGGANAATCAAAACAAGGAACTAATTCACAGGTAGGTGTTCAGCCGTTCCAGAAGATCAGGGCCCCGTCACATGTAACAGTTACCTGGGAAGACAAATGCCAGCACCCTAAATACCACTCCCTTCCTCCTTCTTCCCCCAACTTTATCCACTGAGCATGATGTCACATAGTCTGGAACATCCTTTTTGTCAGTCAGGATAATTTATCCCAGCTGTGTTTCCTCCCAGTTTCCCTTGCACCCCAGCTCCTCATGCTCCAGCATGGGAATACAAAAAGCAGAAAAGGCCTTGGCTCTGTTCAAGCCCTGCTCAACAATAACAAAAATGTCTCTGTTTTATCAGCTGTGTTTTCATCACAAATCCAAAACACAGCCCTATAGTAGCCACTGTGAAGAAAATTAACTCTACCACAGGAAAAACTAGCACAGCNACTCCCTTCCTCCTTCTTCCCCCAACTTTATCCACTGAGCATGATGTCACATAGTCTGGAACATCCTTTTTGTCAGTCAGGATAATTTATCCCAGCTGTGTTTCCTCCCAGTTTCCCTTGCACCCCAGCTCCTCATGCTCCAGCATGGGAATACAAAAAGCAGAAAAGGCCTTGGCTCTGTTCAAGCCCTGCTCAACAATAACAAAAATGTCTCTGTTTTATCAGCTGTGTTTTCATCACAAATGCAAAACACAGCCCTATAGTAGCCACTGTGAAGAAAATTAACTCTACCACAGGAAAAACTAGCACAGCTTGTCAGGACACACCTGGAATACTCTGTTCAATTTTAGTCCCTGCTATGCAAAGATGTGGATAGGCTGGAGGGAGTCCAGAGGAGCTGCCTCACGTGTGATCCTGGATTAATGCACACTTGAGGCATTGCAAGTGATATTTTCCTATCAGGTCAGCTTAAGCACCGTGTTTAAAGCTACTGTGAGTGTCCTAGAGAGGTTACAGAGATACAGAAGAGCTTCAGACTATTATTATTATTTTTATTGCTCAGTGCAGCTGTCCAAGTTTCAAGAGGAAAGGCTGATTAAATTTATAGCTATATTAATAATCTTCATCATATCCTCTTTTGCAGATCCCTCTTGCATGTTCCCTTAAAACCCATGAGATCATCTGCTGCCTGTTAATGGAAAGCAGTTTATTTTGAAGGAGGAAGAAGTGACAGATTTTTGTTCCCATGAACTGTATAAGAAATCTAACAAACCAAATGCAGATGGATCAATACAGGCTGTTCCTTATTTATCACCCTCTGTCTTCCTCACTTTATTTTTATGGCTATTAAAGATGCTATCATTGATATACCATTTTTGTCTGTCTCTATATAATGTACACACTGGACAATGCTGCCATTGATATTCACGTAAAATGCTGGGGTATTGAATGACCTGGGAAAGTGGTGCAGCCTGTCTTTCATTTCCTCTGCATGAGATTTAGCCAGGGCTGGATCTCCACCCAGTAACATTTTTGTTACACCCCAGGAGGTGCAAGGGAAGTTTGATCTTTGCTCTGAGTATTTCTGCACTTTCAAGTATGCTTGAGTTTTCTTTTAGGTAGGACTTCAGCTGGGCAGTTCTTGGGCTCTCTTCTCCATTAAAGTCATTCCCTTTAGACTTCTGATCACCAAGAAATGCAGCAGTGCTTTAGTGCAACCCTTTGATTATATTATTTCAATTAAAACTCACTACTCACTACGGGTGAGGAGAAGTTGTGCTCCAAACTGTGACATTTTGTCACAAGTAAACAATTGATGGGAGCTGAGTGAATCTGAAGCTTGGTGTCGCTTATCCTTGCCTGCACTGACTGCCAGCATTGTGTCAGCCAATTTGACTGTCAGCAAGAGAATTAAACCTGCTTATGGAAGCATGGGTATCAGATTAAAGCCTCTACCCTGCAGTTCTGATTGCAATTGCTGGACAAAAAAGTCACCTAGAAGCTGGTTTTAAGTGAGTCACCTAAGACTGCTAGCAGTCTGGAAGTGGAAAACCAAACTCAGCAATGACTGGTCACCCCACTGCTTTGGGAAATTTACAGCCTGCCATGTACATTCAGTTTAGGGTCTGAAATTGGACTGAAACCGGACATGTGGAAAGCTTGATTTTCCAGGTAAATCGTCTCAACTCCTTCTAAAATAAAAGCAAAGAAGAACAATGCCCTTATATTCATCAAAAGCAGCTTTAACTGTGCTTCTGCAGCAAGATTCACCTCAGATGTCAGAATAGGTCTGGCACTGGGTAGCTAGTGCTGTGTACTTGGGAAATCTGGTCTATTTAGGCAGCCTGTTTCGATTGCAGTAATCCTGGCAAATTTAGTAAGAAGAAATTTATCCCTTTTCCCAGCTAAACCTAAGCAAGCAGGAAGAAATCTGGGGCTAAAACCTTACAATAGAAGGAAACATTATTGTAGTGTCTCAATTTTCTAGAAACAAATGCTGTGGCATTTAAATTGGAGCATCTATCTCTAGCGACCCAGCGCCTCTAATCGGTTTCTCACCTTTACGTTTGAATGCAGTGAAGGCAGAGGTACTGCATTTACAATTATAGCAGATGACTTCATCCCTCTGAAATGACTTTAAAAGATTAGAACACATAGATTATTTATTAACTCCTAGTGAATGTATTTCTAGAATGGGAACAACATATTGCATCAATGTCTAGTTCCACAGTTTAAGTATTTTAATTAAGAGGGAAATGTATATTGCTGTAAGGAATTCAGCCCACATACCTCTGTGTGAGGCTTCTTCCTGACTGTTTCCTTTTTAGTACAAAGCTTTTGTTCCTTTAAACTCATGTTAACAACAGTGATCGTAACACTGGAGTCTTCTGTGATAACTCATAAATAACAGTTCTGGCTGAAACAAGGCTGTTCAGCCAAGCTATCCAAAACTGGCAACCCAACAGTTTACTTGACCCATTTTGATCATGAGCATCTGATTCACAGGTTGGCAGAGATTTTTGTGATGGAGTTACACTGGCAGTTTAACCCAAAGACTCCTACTGCCTAGATAACAAAAAAAAATCATCTTGTCTAAGTTCATGACAGCAACTGCAGCACATCCAGAATTGTTTTCCTTCCTTCTTGGATTTTGTAGCAAATCTCTCCCCTACTAAAGCCTTCATTTGGTTCCTGGATCGTAAAACATCATTCCTTAGAAGTGGTAAAAAACAGATGAGACAAGCATAAACACAGTGTTCCAGACCTCCAAACCAGGTGCCAGTTCAGATGAAATATAAAGCTGTCCACAGCTAAGCAGACAGAGTTTTCCAAGGAAGGCTGAGACAGATCAAGACCCATCTGCTGTGAGTGGAATGCTGGCTCCTTCCAGCAAAGCTGGGGAACAAGAAAGAGGTAAACACAGCCCTGGGTGCCTGCAGTAGCTGATCAGCACTGGCACACTGCCGAGCCACAGCCTGGACTCTTCCATGGGAAAAAGCAGGGATCAAAGTCAGGAGACAGAGGGAATTCACTGTGATTCACTTTGACAATGTGTTGTCCCAACAGAAAAAGAAAACAACATAATTTAGATGCTGTCAGGACAAAATGTCACCTTTAAAGAAATGGAGATCTAATTATCAAGGTATCGTTTGGTATGGAACAATTCCCAGACACGGTGAAGAATTAAACCCTTTCAAAGCCACTTAAATGTATTTTTCCTTTATCTCTAGTACTCACAATTTTCACCTGGGCTAAATGCATCAAGCCTAATGATTGAACATTTAAAAACACACTATATAATGCTTTTAGGCTTGGTGTAAAGTGTTATTACGTGCTAAGATGCTAAGGACTAGTTTCACCTCAATGTTCTGATTCATTAAACAACTGCACTTGCATGGTGCCATCCTTGAATGATAAGGCATATCTGCAAAATGCAGCAAGAATTTGCAGGATTACACCTATATGATTAGGATAATTTGAAGGGCACAAGAACTAAGAACCAGAAAGAAGGACCATCAAGTTCACATCAGTCTATTACAACAGGACTTGTTCTATTAAAAATAACTGAGTTGCCTTTTTAAGCTCTTCCACTTCACTTCTATAGTGGTGAACTCAAGAACAAAGTAGTTACCACAAATCACCAAGATGGTCTTAATAACAACTGTCTGAAGGCCTCTTCAAATGGAGCATGACACTTAGGTTCCAAAAATACATTCTTTGTTTTCTATTAAGAAGAAAGTACCATTTGGATATGTGCTTTTACAATTCACTGAAAAATTGTAAATGGAAGACCTTGTTCCAAAAATTTTCACCACCCTAATTTTTTTCCTTTTTTCTGGAATATGTTGAATATTTGGACAAGGGTTTGGACAGGCAAACAAACTTGTTTGTACTTATTAAACCAAGTGCTAAACAATTCTACAGCCAATCTATTGCTGGTTGCTACAGATAAAGGTAATTGTAACCTGAAAAATTACAGTTAATTACAGTTAAGAAAGGCAACTGTGGAACCTGGTTCTGCTTAGTTTAAATCCTCATCTTTCCTCTGGGCCAAATCCCAATATCCTTTTATGCAGTCTTTTGTCTCCTCAGACTTCCTTTATCTTCTAGCTGAAATTCAGTGCATACACCATAACAGCTGCTGAAGTGTAGTTATGGGGTATACTGGGAAAGGAACTCTGAGCTAGCAGTAATTTGCATGTTTCATTAACTAGATAATCAGGACATTTTGGCAAGGGTTTTTTTTTTTCCCAAGGAAGCATTCTTCACCTGGATATGTGCCATCTCTAAACCCAGAAACTTCTTGTGGAAATGTATGTCCCTCCTGAGTCCAGAATGAAAACTTCTGCCTGAAAGCAGACAGCAAGGCACATTCTCCCCCCACCAGGATATGAGCTGAGCAGGCTTTTGCAGCTGCATTTTATGCCTTCAAATGGAGCCAACCTCTTCCAAGGTGGAGTTACATCCACTTCTCCTGCCCCTGTACACATGGAAGTGGTCAATTTACTGAGAGAGCTGCTCTGCCACAGTGACTGCTGCACAAGCCTACAAACACAATGCTTGGCAAGCTGGTTCCAGTCTGAACTGGGTACTTCAGGGATGTGAACACAAATCTGTCATGGTCCAGATGTCAGCACTGGACCTGTGGCTACTGGGGCATGCCCTGTTTTGGGACACCGTACCAACTCCCTGCCTTTCCAGCAACCAGGAGAGGGTCAGGCGCTCCTGCACAACTAGCCTCACGTGCAAATTTTTCCCCTCCCAAATTCAGAGCTAAAGCCCAGGCTAAAGCATTCTTATTCCTGATAAGACAACAGCAGATTAAATAGGATGAACTGATCGGCTGTAGTTCTTGTAAAGTTATCCCCAGAGATAAATGCACAATGTTGTTATGGAGGCTGTGGTGGTGTCTGCAGTGTAACTAAGGCTGACAGACTGCTTGCATGTGGGTGGCTGTCTTCTTTCCAGCTGTGACCAGCTGAATTATATCACCTGTCCCACTTGATATATTAGGATATGCTCAAACTCAAGATGCATGTTGCTGCAATAGGGAAATTAATGTCCACCACTGGAGGCAATTAATAATGATTAGGAGCAAACCAGCAGGGTTAAATCTGTGCATTTAACAAAGTGCTCATACAGCTTTTTATACTATACTTCAACCACCGGGTTCTCTCAAATTTCTGCTCCTCTTTGTGGGGGGGCTAGGGCAACCTTATCTTAATTAATGTGTAAACTTAGTTGAAATGTCAAAGTTGTTTCAATAAGACATGTTTATTCATTACTCAATCCCAGCTTCAGACCCAGTAAAAGAAAGCATCAAACACACCCATGTGAAAGAGTCTGCAGAAAAAAAAAATGTAAACGTTCATCTCTATGTCCATTTTCATTCAGAACAGCACAGCTCTAGGTATTCGTGTTTGAAGTCACTGCATCTCTTTGATTTCTGGACTCCTCAGCTAGTGCACTACAAAGTGGCAGCAAACTGACACACGGAAAATTTGCAATGCTCAGTTTAGAGCAACTCCTTAATTACCATAGAAAATGGTGAGTGGTCGGTTAATAATTTCACTTTGTGGCCAAAATGTGACTTCAGATATGAATATTGGGCATCTAATAGGAACAGGATGCTCTTGCATATTTTAAAGCCCTGGATACAGGAAGCCTTGTGGTGTTCAGTGCTTTGTGGACCTCTGTACGAAGCCACTCAGTATTGCCAACTCTAGGTACTCCAAAACTCTTGCTGTTTCTTAACACATAAGAATTTCTTCTTGTGCAGTTTTAATAATAGTAAGATTCCTTAATATTCCTGAAATTTAGAGCATACACATAGAGTCACAATTCTTTTATTCTTCCTTTTGATTTTTGATTGACTTTTTGACATTTTCCCACCTTCTTTTGAAACTGCAAGGACTTAAATTTTGGTAGGGCAGGCAGGGAGGGAAGGGAGGAAGCTACAAGCGAAAGACTGCAAAACTTTTAGAAAAACATGATGATTGCAATAAAGTAGAGAGAGTCTGCAATGGAGTGCATGATGACTGGTAAAGTACTTCATTAACTTTAAAATCTTTTAAATCAACTTTACTTCTTTGTAGTATTAGGCAAGAGTTTTCATCAACATTGAGGGGCAAAGATCATAGATGTCACCAAACCAGTGAGCCACCCTTGACAGTAAGGGTGGTAATGAGGATGATGATGGGGAACCACGTTTTTAAAAATATTCCTAACTATTCACATTTTCCATTTTACCTATATCTTTCCAAGTTTCTCTTCTGATAGATAAAAAGGACTCTGGGACTACTCCTTTTTCATTCCTGGGGACTATGGTTAGGTGATTTGTAGTCTCCCAGATAGTTTGCCTGCAGCCATATACTCTGTAACTTCAGGCTCTGTATAAATACAAGGCAGAAACACTTCTCAAAATAAAAACTTTTTAAGTTCAGTACTGATATGCCTCACAAGTGCTGCAAGTTCATCAGGTGTACACTATCCAAATCAGGTTCTTGAATTAGGCATGTGAATGAAAATACAGAAAGTCTTTTGCTACTAGTAGATAAGAAGTTGTACATTTGCTCATCTGGAAGTATAAGAAAAGATTTTGACTGAAGTTAAAGTAATGCACTGTACCATCAACTGCAGCCCAGTTGTTAGGAAATCCCCTTAGAAACTGTGAAATATCAGATTCTGGGGGATGTTTTATGCACTTTGTTTTCATAGTGGCTCAGCACAGTGTCATTTAACTTGCATTCAGTCCTGAATACAGAATTGTCAGACTTTTTTCACTTGTCAGAAAAAATCTACTTCTTTGGGTTTTACGATGATGAGCAAAAGAAGCTGTACAAAATACATTTCACTGAAAATAATAAAATAGTCAGGAAGGAGAGAGAACCTGTCAGATTACTTGAAACATATCCATTTCTGGAATAGCAATACAGAAACTGAAGTAAAAATAGAAGAGGAGACCAATAGGCCAGGCTGAATGAGCTAGGCAGAAGTGCTCAGCAGACACGACGCTGCTCTCATCAACATGGCCCAGAAGGAGTATTTGCTATTAGATGTAGACTCCTGCATAAAACATGGTGGTAATGATTACTCTGAACTGGCTCCTTCTTGTGAAGAGGGAATGGCACTGACAAGAAAAATGGGGCCATAAATATTATTTCAAGACCAGGAAGAGAGACCTTGAAAGGATGAGATACTGACCGAAGATATTTCCTCTCCTGTGGCAGGGAGGACTGTCATGAAGGTTTCCACATTCAAATTGTTGACTCCACGGAGAAGTGATGATCTTTAATGACTACAGTGATATTTATTGAAGGAGAAATCTACTCTGTACAGTGTGCCAGTTCTGAAGAAAGTAACTGATGACAGATAAGAGACAGGAAAAAAAATTAAATTCAAGGAAAGAAAGACACCTTTCAACTGCATGAAAGGAATTCTTGAATTGCTTCAAGTATTCTACCTAATAATCTTAAATCTAGGTTCCTTTGCTGACATACAGGGCAAACCAAACAAGAAATATTGTATAAATCTTAACATGGTTCCATGATAATAATGATAATAAAAAATAAAAATTAATTTAAAACTTCTGAAGGCAAATTGATCTCAGGGTAGACCTGTTTTTTGTGACAGCTGTCACCAGAAATCCATGGGTTATCTGCTTTGTCCCAAGAATTGTATTCTTCATTTGCTGAATTAGACTTTAGTACACAAGTGAGAGCACAGACAGGTAGTTTTCTATATGAAAGTTAATTTTCTCTGCTATTATTATTTTGACTTCGTTGGTTTTCAGCAATTATTTATGCAGACCTATCTCTCTAACCTAATCAGTTTCAACACATTTTTGTGCAGTACTCAACCTTGGGTGGCAAGAGAAAAGCTATTATTTTAGATGCTGCTTTATTGGACAACAATATCAAGCACATAGGGAATAATTGCTTAATCTTGTTGTTGGTTTTAAGATATGAACTGTAGCAGGCTGGACTGGACCAAAGAAAGCAGCTGACATCTGTTCACAGGTCCTCAGGCTACGTTTGCTTGATCTTTCTTTATCACAGCCTCTTGATCTAAGAACAAGGAGAGCTGTGTGCAGCTGGAGGATGGAAACACTGTGATGTTTTTTACTTTGTTCACTGATCCCAGCACTGATTTACACAGATCTGAAGGGTTCCGGTGGGTTTCACAAATCCTGCTGAAATCAACTCTCATTTATTCTCTTATTTGGCTATTTATTGTTACCCTTTTTTTCCTTCTGGGCCTGGACATGACACACGGGTTCACACTAGCATTTTTCAAACACTGTGTCTCTGTAGCTGGGTTAATAAAGAGGTGGTCAGCTAGTAGCCTGCTTTTAGATTATTTTTTTCTTTCTAAAAATAAAGTTGTGGCAGATGTTTATTTATAAACCTGGTAGAACAGACTGAGAGTAATTCCAGTTTCTGCAAGTGGAAATTGGAATGCATTATTACTAGGCACTAAATGTTCGGATGCTTTTCTGAGGTCCTTAAATCTATTTCATTTCCATGTTGACAGAGATATTAGACAGCTGTTGGAAAATCTGTCCCTTCTTTCACTGCTACAACAAGAAAGCTTTCCATTTAACTGCCAAGGTTCAACAGAGCTCTTTAATGCACTAATCAGTGTTGAGTGAAGTGTAGGAGAGTATAAGAAAGAATTCTTTCACTTCAATTTCTGTGTGAAATTTCGTCAGCTTTTCCAGCCTACCAGTGTCACTCCTGTCCGTGTTCATGGTGGCCTGGAGGGCTGAAGCACATTTTCTGGTTGGTTGCCCAAGGGCTGGGAAGCAGTGGGTCTGTTGGTGGCAGATGTAGCAAGGTCAGCAAGAGGTTTTGCTTTCTGCAGGCTTTCCAGTATGGAGAGAGAAAGTCTCTCCACTCTGCCCTGAAGGAGGGAAGGGCTATCCAGCCTTTTTCCTTCCAGACATGCTTTGGGGACTGAGTAACTACAGTGCAGGCTTTTTTCTCAAAGTGATTTGAGGTCCTGTGCTTTTCCATGGTGTGAACAGCATCCTAGAAGAGATTGCCTTGTGGCCATCTCCTCTCTCACTTGCAATCAAGCGACATCACTATGGAAACCACTTGCATGGAAGAATAACATTAGGCAAGGCAGTCTGTGTTGTTAGCTCTCTTTAATGCAATATGTATCTTAGTCTTTTCTCCCAAAAGTGGAATTAGTGTCTGGCTCTGTTCTTTATGGGAGCTCTTCCATCCCAGCTGTTTTGCTTCCCCCCTTCCCCAGGCCATTCTTTCCTGACACCTGATTTTTCTTTCTCCTTGGTGTGCTCTCTGAGAGCATTGCTCCCTGGGCATTTCACACCACCAGCTCTGCTCCCCCTATCTGCTCCTACTCATCTCCAGCCTGCAAGCTGTGTTGACAAGATTCAGGCACACTGATGGCTTTGACCTCAAAAGACCAGCCCTCCTCTCCTTTTCTTCTTCCTCTTCTGGCAGAGAGGACTGAGCAAGTGCAGCATCTCAGTGATGTTCTCTACCTTCTTCCAAGCTGCTTCATTGCAGCTTCTTTTACTGAAGAAAACAGTATCCAGGTGACTACCAGAGTAGCTGCAGAGAAGGATCTGGCTTCATCTGAGCTTTGAGCACAGCTTTTTGCAAGGAACTGTGGAGGCACATGCAGTTCCTGCCTCCCAGGCATGGAGCTATTGTAGGGAAGTGCTATTGCAGTCCTGTCTGTCACAGGACATTGCTAAGATAGTTTCCTATGAGACACAGCTCTCATGTGATATTCAGCAGGCCAGTGCCTTAGAGGAGGGCATTTTCTCTCTCTTCAATTACTAGTTGATCCTTAAGTGTTTTTTTGCTTTTTCACATTCCTCATCTCAAAAGGTTTTTGAAAGTAGAGTTTTTTACACTGCTCAGTGGCCTGCTTTAGACATAGTATGTGATTTTAAGCACTTTAACAATGCAGTCCCCTTGCTTTGCTGGAAAACAAGAAATTATTCAGAAATACATGGCTGAAAAAATATGTCATAGGTGGTGACTACTGAGAAGTAGAGACTGCCTGCCTGGGTTCTCTCCCAACCTTCAGGCCTCAGCAATCCATGACAGAGATCCAAGACTCTCTAAAGCTCTGTGTCCCTGGTCAGTTATTTGTAAAGTATATATCTTTTTCTTAAGAAAGGAGTAAGAGGGTGTACAGCTCCAGACTCCATGCATGCTAGGCTGTAGATCACTGTGAAGTATTATTGTAACTACCAAATGTTAAATGCTGTCCTTTTTTTGGCACGCGATTTCATACGTTCAAAAAGAATGCATAAAGGTATTTTATAATAATTTTCCAGTGGGGTGTTTGGCCCTCAAAATAGTAATCTAAACCAGCATGCAAAAAGGAAGAAATATTTTCTGCTGGTGTAGGCAGTAAGCACATGAGCACTCTGGCATAGATGTAAATGTTTTGCAATTGTTTGCTATTAAAATTTTAAAATCGATTTTCCAATAGCTTTAAATACTTGGGTAAAACCTTATAATAGGTTGGGCAATTATTTTAGCTTTTATAACATAATGGGAATTCAGACACATGGTTATGCTAAAATCTTTCCCGCTTGCATACCTCTTACACAGATTACAAAGAGAATGTGTTATAGACAATAAAATCTAGGGGGGGAGACTTGTCATCCCTTTTCTTTAATGCCATTAAGCACAAAGACAGTGATGCTGGCCATTGCTTTGTAAAGGAAAAACAACAAGTTTACCGTTCCTCATTTCCCATGGCAAACAGATTGCTTATTTTAATTTTGAAAATAAAACGATGGAGGCGATGTGGGTCTGTAAATAAGAGTGTGCATCTCAATTTTCTGCAAATGCTTAAGTGGTTTACATCTGTTTCCTCCCAGTTGTATTTCTCAAACATGAATTTCCATTTTAAAAAGAGTCATAAAATCACTACTGTTTCTCTGTGGATCTATTAGCAATAAAATAGCCTACAGAGGTTTGCACAGCCATGGAAAATGTACAGTGATAATAGGCTGTCCTGCTGTTACATGGCTTATGCAAACTTTACATTTATCACTGCAGAACCATCTATCCGCAGGGTTGGAGTACAGCAAACAACTGAATAAAAAAGACCAAAAGAAGGAAAATGATACAGGAAGCTGTATATACACATCATTAATCAGACATGATGAATTCCCAAACTTGAATATATGTTTTCTCAGAGCCAACCAAGAGGAAAAAAATGCTGATCACAACATGAAATGTAAAACTTTACATAAAATTAATCTCCTGCAAACTCATACTGCACTAAAAGACAGAGAGACAAAGAGAAAGAGAGGGGGGAGCACTCATTATCATATCTGTCTGTTAACTTTCATTTGTAGCACTCCTGCTATCCAAAGACTAGCATCTCATGGAAAAAAAATCTTGCAGGCTGATAGTAGAGCCACTCCACAATTAGCACAAGTCAAAGCATCAGGAGTGTGAAAGGCAGGAGCTGCAGCCAGGCTCAGAAGGATCTCTAAGCCACCCACCAAGATCAGAACACCACTTTCCATAAGCCAGCCATGAAGCCAGGGCTGTCTCAGTTTGACATCTGCAGCAGAAGAGGGATTTACAGCCAGTTTAACTTCAGCAGAAGGTGGCCCCTGGTTATTACCTAAGTTCAAAAAAAAGCTACAACTGGCAACACCAGAACTACAGGTGAAGGTTTTCAGAGATTTGCCACCAGAGAATAGAAGCTTCACACTGTTCTAATTTTTGCTTGGCCCTGGGTGGGCTGCAGCTGGAAGCCCTTGGTAATCCCTGGTATTCTGAGCACAGTGGCCATTTGCTAGCTGTGCCTCCAGTGGTCACCAAGGAGGGTGGCTGAGGAAATACTCTTTTCCAATTTGCCACTGGTTAGCATCTTCCACAGGAGCAGTGGGCTGCAGCTCCTGCAGGAGAAGAACACATACATTAATCTCTCACCAGAAAGCTACACTGGGCTGTTCCTCGTTTGGTTCAGTCTAAAACAAATATTTATCAGGATGAAAGCACCTGGCTGTTCTTTATATATGGCAGAAAGCAACAGTAATATTATTGGATGCTTATTAGCTAAAGGGTAATTGCAATCAGAGAAGGAAAAAGGGAAGAGGGGACAAATAAAAGGGGTAGAAATGTGGTTTCCAGAGGAGTCAGGAAGACTGGTGAGAAATAAAGCCACTCCCCACTTGGATGGATTCCTGACACTATATGAGCTGCTATCTTCACAGCATGAAGTCAGAAAAGCACCCAGTCCAGGCACACAACATTAATCTGGTTGCCTAAACAGAGTAAAAAGGTGAATGAAGAGAAATGATTCCTCAAGAGAAACACAAGATATATATGAGCTCAGAAAGAGCAATGACTTTTTGTACATTACTTTGAAGTCAAAAGCAAATTGACAAAAGTTCCTTTTTGAAGGTCTGTGTGATGGCTTTTGTATAAATGCATCATCTTTTTCTTTCATCATGAGAAGAATGACAGCAGCTTTTATTGCTTGTAAACAGCATGCTGGAAAACATGGGACAGATCTACTGCTGTGGAGTTATAGTTTCATGAAAGTACTTCTGTGGACAAATTTGGTACTATGAGACCTTTTCAGTACTTTGATGGTTTTAGCTGAATGTAAGCATGGTTGGAAACCAGTTTTGTGAGCAGGAGCTTGGAGCTTGGCTGCTGACTCTTTTAGGAGAGATGAGTAAGTCTCAGTGATAATAAAATACTTCCATATTTCAAGACCAGCAAAATATCCTCAGTCAAACAATTCCATCACACAGGAAGAAGCTACTTTTCTCTGCCCTGTCAGATGATACACTGGCATTTTTTGTGTGGATTTAAATGTCTTGAAGATTTGCACAGTGTGGTTGCTTTGTTTTCTCTGGGTATAATTATTGCCCAATGATTTTTTGAGGCAGAGTTACTGAGTGCCACAGTGCTATGGCAGTCCTGACAGTCTGCAGTCCTCCAGTCTCCTGGAGATGACCTTCCTGGGAAGATATTTTTGTTCTGGTGAAGAAGTTTTGACATCTGAAATTGTTATGTGGGAATCCTTTCTAAGACTGGTAACTAAAAAAGGCAGACCCAAACAGCAAAGCAGCGACAGATACACTGAGACAAGAAAACAGTGGTTGCATGACATCTGTCATCAGAGCATCAAGGACAGTGCTGTTTCTCAATAGCTGGCAGTTTTCCATCTTGAACAAAGAGTAATGAGCAAGAGTTAGCAAACACTTAGGGAGCACAGGACTGCTTTTCAGGTGAAAAAACAGGGTTATGGTCTTGGGCAACAGGATTTTTACCATTGGCTGGCTTAAGATTCCATACCTGACTGACATTAAGGCTCACCTACCTTGTTAACCTTACTGTTACCATTAAATTCCAATTCAGTTTTCAGTAGTAACCCCTTTCCTATCTAACAACCCTCCACAGTTTCAGCTGGGTGAAAGACTGCACTCATCACAGTTCAAGGTTTTCTGTGCATGGGTGGGACCTCTCCACAGCTCAGTCCAGAGGTGGCTGCAACTCACATGTGAGCAAAATGATTCCCAGTATGCCAGGGCCTGTGGATTCCTCAATGGGGAAGAGACCCATGTGCCAGCAGGCAAATCCCAAGAGTCCATGGATGCCAGGCAAGAGTCAGAAAGAAGGGGAGAGAGCAGCTGTAGGAAACCCTAGTTCATGATAATTGGCTTTATTTTCTTTATAACTAGTCTTAAAAGATGCTCTCACACCCTGAAGGGAAGAGAAAAAGGGGCAAGATAAAAGATAGATGTCTAGGGTCTGTTAAGCAGCATGAACTTTGGAAAACAGAGGAGGTGTGCTCACTGTCTGCGGCTGAGACTGAGGGCTGAGGATTTATCCGTGTGAAGAGAATCTCAGCCCAAGAATGCCATGATTGTTTTAACTTGACTGGAGCTGTGCTGCTCACTTTAGTCACCACAAAACCCATGTCAACCCTGACAGGGGCAGGTCACCTCCTGAGCCCAGGTGACCCAGGAAAAGACCTGTCTGAGCTCCTAAGATGAGGCTGGCTGCAGAACAGCCCATGGAGAGTCACCCTCCACCACAGTGGTGAGGAGGAGCTGGTGGGTGCATGGCACATGGAGGATCACCACTCAGACACGACATATTCAACAGGGGACCAGGCCCTGAAATCAAAGAATTTCTAAAGAGCATCTTTTTTTAATCTTGTTTTTAGCTGTTCCAGCTTTCAGGCTCAAGAAGGCAAGACTGGCAGCCTGATCTGTTGCTCAAATCTGCTTTTTAAGGCAATCTCACAGGAAACCTTTGGAAGGCCTGCAGAAGAGAGGAAAATCCTGGCATAAGCACCTTCTTTAGCGTAATTTAAAACAGTGAAAATATGTTACTGCTGCTCAACCTTGTTAAAATCCCAAAACTCAATGAACTCCTGCAGCTCCTACTGACAGCAGCTCCATAACATCATCACTGATATGAACCTTAGGACAACACTCTCTCTGTTGATGGCACCCCATAAATAATATTCCTACTCATTACTGAAACCTGAAAAAACTCCAAGGAGAGAAATGTCATGTGCCTGAATATTACAATATCTGAAAGCTAATGCTCCTATTTTTTTCGTCATACTGCATAGTATACTGAAAAGACCCAGTATATGCTGTAAGTGAGGATACCTATAATTTCTTTTCTCCAGGAATCTTCACAGTTTCTAGACTTATTGAATGCCATAGAGGGAAGCAACAAGTTTAAAAAACAATTAGTAGGACATGTGGTGCTCATTCTTGGCTGAAACTGCACATTCTCATCTGCCTGAAAATACTCAGCAGTCGTTCATGAAAAATGTTTTTGAACTAATGAGCTATATTTGCATTCCCCTTAGAAAGGATTCAGAATTTTTCATCTACACTGCACCATGAAAAATGGATGTGTTTTTCACAGAGGTAATTTGAACATAAACCACCGCATCAATGGGAAGACAACCTTTGCAGAAACTTTTTAACTTAGCACATTCCATTTGTTTTCACTGGGGAAGGTCAAACTTATGTGAGAGATGTAAATTTCATGCACAAACCTAGGTGCTGATGAGATTTGTTTTTGTAGATAATCTGCAGCAGAGAAATTTTTCATAATGTCACCACAAAATAAATTAAAATGTTCATCTTCATATGGCTGGTTCCATTGCATTAAAATAAATGTTGCAAGCTCATTTAATTAGTATAGTTAGGAATGTCTCTTCCCTGCTTCACTGACTCTCCAAATCACAAGTTAATTTGTCAAAATCAGCCCATTGTTTTTCCTTCATTCTTCATTACTGAAAAGACAGCCCCATTTAAATAAATGTTTATGCTACAGAGAGCAGAGCAGTGAACAACCCCAAATATTTTTCTAAGCACATGTTGGAAAAGTTTGCACTGGAAAGAGCCGGAGCGTGCGTGTGCGTGTGTGTGCGCGTGTGTGTGTTGTTATTGGATATTTGACTTGCTGGAAAGGTACAAAATTGAGCAGTCTGCTGTAACTGATGATGTAGCACACACCATCTCTCATGCCAGCAGCTACATGCACTTGGAAGCAGTTTTCTTCTATGTTTTCAAAGACAAATGATGACAAAAGATACAATCTCTATAAATTACCCTAATCAAATCATTCTCTTCAAGAACTCTTGGTTAATCAATTAGTCAGTGCTCGCAGTTCTTAGGAATATCACTTCAGAGCCTCCCATAGTGTTGTTCTCCTCCAACAGCAAATATTTAGAGCATTTTATTAAAGAAAAAAAAATAAAAACAAACCCTAACAAATGAAAACAACAGCTTATACAGCAAATAGGCAGAGAACTTCTGCAACCATATGGAGTCCATTAACATAAAATGAACTTTACAGGTATGACTGAGGTAGGAGTTACTTTGTTTGAGCGGCTTAGTTATTATTTATCCCAAGGTCTTTTTCAGAGGTCACCTGCCACAAATGAATGGAAAAGGCCAGCAGACCATCATCTGAGCCCCATACTAATGTTTTTTACACTGCATGCCTTAGGCACTGCTTCTGTGGCATATACTGCAGTGCTATTCTTTAGCCTTCTCCAAGAAACTTTCAATTTCCACACAAAAGCTTTTACATCTCAGCACTATATTGCTTCTGAGAAGATGCAAAACAATAAAAGTCTCCTGTGATTTTCCTTATCAGGAGGTTTTTGGCTTTATCTGGAATTGAGTTCAGGTTTTTTCTGCTTTGGTGTAGGGATTCTTGCTGTGATCTGTCTTCTCTAATTTCTTCGTGTGAATTGTCTGGAAAAGGGCAAATCCTGATTTTCCTCACAAGGTTCCTTGGCTTGGCAGTCTTTTAAAATGTCATTCAAAATCTGTATCTAATGTGAGCTTTATGACACAGTGAGGGGAAATCAACTCTATTTTCATTTTCAAGAGCTTCAGGATGAACCTTGTTTCATTAATAAATCATGTCATTAACAGGGAAATTTAATTGCAGTGATACTTCATGAATTCACAGTAAAGGCATGATATATATTAGTGGTTGGCATATTGACTTCCAGACATAAAAACTCATGTGAACTGTGAAAAATTGACGTGTACAACTGTTAGGAAAACCCTTCCAAGATCACCAAAGCAGGTGAAGAGGGAGTGATACATTGAGACCACTTGTTCAAAGCAAGACAGGACCCGGGCTCCATCTTTTAAGGAATGCCAGTGATGCCATTTTCTTACATGACCTCTCCTTCACCTCCCTATTTCCATTTGTAGCGGCCATAAGCATCCCAGAATAGGAAGAGCAGCTGTCATTAGGAGCTTTGGCTGGCCCAGGTTTCTTCAGGCCACAGGTCATGTCCCAAGGCTGGATTAGCTGTATAGAAGGACAGCTTTGCCCTTTGTCTGAGAGAAGGGAAGAGGGTTCTGTCATGCCCCAGGGCTGGGACATCTCTCTTCCCATAGTGGCCTTCCCTCTTCTGAGGCAGACTGGAGATCCCACTAGGAGCAGAATGGTCTCTGTAGCCAGCCTGTCACTTTATTGAAGTGCTGTTCTGCTGGTTGCATCCCTTCCCACTAGCTCCAAAGAAATCCTCATGCATATCCAACAATCTAAGTGTCCTCTAAAATCTCATATGCACTCCCAGCAGGAGACCATGAAGGAGAAATAAAGAACAATTCCCAGCTTTAGAGTGGGTTATTGTTCATGCAATCCCTTGACTCTTGAGGTTAGACAGAGGGGAAGACAAAAAGCTATTTTAGCAATTTGTCCCTGCTCCTTGCACACCTGTACACCCATGGCATCAGGAGTAGGGGCCTTACATTTTCCCCCTGCCACATGGAGAGTAGATATACCCACTGAGGATGATGAATTATTGACAGGAGGCACAGATGTGCCTTGGGATCCTCCCACTCTACCATTAGTTGCCCAGTAAGTTGATGAGGAGTGTCCAGGTGGAGGAGACAAAAGCCTCCATCCCCTCCTTAAGGGACCAGCTGAAGGTCATTTCCACTTCTCATATCTCTGGAGAAGGGGGCTACAGGATGATCTGAAATTCCTTCCTTTTTCTCATATATAACCTCATATATATATTTGATATATAACTCCTGTACCAGTTCAGCAGCAGCATGAGCCTAGGAGAATTAACTGAGATTAAAAGAAAACAACGGTGGGTTTATTATTTTTTGACTGATTATTTTGTATAGGGAATGTTTTGAAAAGTACAAACCAAGCATGAATTCATGGGACCTGGTTCTCTTCAGCAAGTCAACTACCACAGACTGATGAAATCAGTAGGTTCCAATTTGTATAAAAAGTTTCAGTCAAAGAAGACATACAAATCTGTACATTCAAATAGCTGTTATACAGCTTGAACACTGCCAACTCATGCTATTTCAGGTCATTTATTTCAGGTGATTTTGGAATCAAGAGATTACACAGCAATCAGCTTAAATCATTCCAAAACCACCCCCACAAAATATCCAAAATAAAACTCTCCAGAAATAATCCTGTTGACTGCAGAAGAAAATATAAACTGAGTTCATCTTAAAAATTGAGAAACCAAAAGACAAAGTTAAACACTTGATTTCTAGCAGTCATTTTTAGCAGTGATACTGCCTTGTCTTGCTGCAACAAGAATCATGCCTGGAAAATGGGGGAGGCAAATTCCACCCACAGACCAGGTCTGTGAGGCTGGACCTGAGTCTGCTTAGGGTATATGAAATGAATTTTGCTGTAATAAGCCTTTTCACAAGGAAAGATTCATTCACATGCTAGTATCCAAAATCTCTTGTGCTTTTCCACCTACACTGAAGTTACAGATGGCATTTGCTCAACAGAAAGAAAATAGGAAGCATCTTCAATCAGGCAAACTAATCTGCTCCCCTCCTCTTCTCTTGGAAAGGAGCAAGCCAGAGAGCTTGGCTTTGCTTTTGTGAATAGATTGCACCAGAAACTCCAACAAGACATTTCTGAAGAGAAAAAGTTCCATGAGTCTTCTTTGTTGTCAGTGCCTTCAGGACTGAGCTATGCAAACAGATCCTGTATCACCATCCACAGACAGTGAAAGAGATGCAGTGGTTTCCTAAACAGACTTGTGCAATAAAAAATGACAGGAGGGAACACAAAGTATAACCCTGTGCTGCAGAAACCCATCTTGTCTTTTAAGAGCCTATATATGGTGATAACTCTCTTCTTGCTGTTATAAGAGTTCTCAAAACAATCCAATAACAATTTATCATGTCCATAAATGTTGCAGATCAGAAAAGAGCAAGAAGGGTGTTTTCCCAGGGTTTTTAAGGTATTTGCTGAGGCATCAGCCATACTTCTCCTTTACATAAAGGTGTCTGTGTCCCAAGGACTGACAGTAGCAGTTCTGATCAGTGAATTTCACTCTCTCTCTCTTCCCCCCTCTCTCCTTTTCAAGTTGCATCTGGAGCTCATGGTCTTTGAATATTTTCAAAGTGGAGAAACATACACCAGAATGGTGTGTTGTTCCCAGGCATTCATGAAAATTTCATCAAGAGAACATTTGCAGAGAGATTTGTGCAGGCAGGACTGTGAAGGTGTGTGATAAGCCTACAGGTTAGATTACACTAATATTTATAGTATGCATTTAGTACTTGTATCAGCCTTTACAAAGATGCTGCAAACTGCTCTGAGTCTGACTCTGCTACTGTTCATTATGCCAAATGTTGCTGCTGCCACTATATTCATTTTTATTTGCTACTTGGGAGCCATCTCCTTTTGTTTGTGGAAAACAGTTCTTCGTACCAAACACTGCCTCAAGAAGAAAGCCAAGGCTGTACAAAAGGATCTTAGTAAACTGCTTCACTAAGAAAACCTGAGTTAAGCTCCCAGTAATGAATACATTTATTGGGTAGACAGTAAAAAGTACTGGAGAGTTAAAAATAAATTCTGCGTTATTTAAACTTAATTTATGAGCAGGAAAATAAGCCCTCTCTTCGACTATTAATGTTTTTTATCTGGGCCATCAAATGTCACACCCTACTGATTTTGGATGTAAGGTCACTGGAAACAACATATCAGTGGTGTCAGCAATACAAATCAACTGAAATTCCCCTAAAAATAAAAATGTCAGGAGTAAAATAATAGGCAATAGTTATTTCATGGTATGAAAGGCTTGTAATATATCAAGAGTTCACCTTCTTCTATCTTTATAATATATCACTTTGAACATTAAGTATACCTCCATTTCATATATTTTAAATATAGATAATGTATCTAGCTAAAAAAAATACTCTCAGAGAAAAGTGCACCAAGATTATTGTTTAGGTTTGCATCCACTTTTTGAAATGTCTCCTAATTTAGGAGATGGAAAATGATGAGGCAAATGATGAAGTAATAGCCCTGTCTATAAAAGGCAGTGTGGTGCACCAGCTGATGCTTTCTAAGATCATATTTCTGTGTTAAAGGAATATGGAAATATAAAATTGATCTGGGCTAATGATTTTAACAAGAAGTAGAAGAAGGGGAGCCCTTCCCTCTGGCTGACCCTTCATTCAGCCCATGAAGACATGACCCTGGCTAAACCAAGCATTGCAGGAAGCACTAACAAATGCCAGTAGAAAGGCAACAAGCAGAACATATTTATGAAAACGCCTCCTTTGAAGTTTCTGTGCAGATGAACACATCTGTGTCTGTTAAATTGTCTTTAGTACAAGTGGGGATTTCCCTGGGCCATTTGTGACTGTTATTAAATGGCTACCAGAAAACAGGTTACTAATTTGGCTTGGATCACCATGCTGAATTATAACTAAACACGCTAAATGTTACACTGCACTGCATGTGGCACTCACACAGAGAAACAGGTGCTGTAAACCCTGTGGATGCAGCAACATGAATCTGCACACCCAGTTCAGATGCAGTTGGGTTTGTGATTAATAGCCTGAGTGCCTGGACCTTTTCTGTTTACATATAACGAGGAAGAGGCTGGGGACAGACGAGTCAGCGCTGTCCCATCACTTACCTCTAACAAATCTGGCCCCACACCCATGGAGTTTCCAGGACTGCAAACCTCTCATGGTCCCTGAACACTCTTTCAGGGAGTTCAAGTCCTTGGTCCAGTGACCCTTGTAAGAGCAGGAGCCTGGAGCCCTGATACCCATCCCCAGCACTACATCTTTCGATGCTCACCCAATGAGAAGAGGGAACATCTTCTTTCCCAGAGTGGGGCTACAGGCTGACTCATCTAGCTTCTCCCTGCTTTTGTCCAACTTTTGACTCTGCTCCATTCTTCCCCTCTGATAGGTCTTTTGTCTGATTTGTGTGTGCTACTTCCATTTAATCTTGACTTTAGAAAAGAAAAGGAAGTGCCTTCACTGACAGAACATAACTACAGAATTTTGCATCTTTGTTGTGCCCAGTCTGGCAGGGATGGGAAACAGCCCTACCACAGGTTGCCCTGTGGTCACACAGAGGTAGTGCATGGCTATTTGGGATGGCTTTTAAATCATTTGGTGTCAGCCAGAATTCTTTCTTTTTTCCTCACAGCACTCTTTGTAGGTTTGGGTGATGTTTTATTGAGGTGTACAATGTGAGTTATCACTGTTGCTGAGGTGACAGTCAGGATGGCAAAGAAAGGTGACAAGAAAGAGTTGTTCTTACAAGACATGATGAGATGAAACCCTTCTAAGATGGGATGAGCATCAGAAGATAAGGCAGAAATTATCTTAAAGGTTTCCATTTTTAAATGAGAAAGAAAACTCATAGGCCGGTGAAAAGGTAAAGTACTTATAAAATCAGAAAAAACACACACTGCAATTAGTATACACACTTCCTGTAAAAAAAGAGCTGGGCAGAAGTTTTCCTATTCCTGCTAGCATTTTTCCATTCTGTTGAGTCAGCAGTTTTCTCTGACAAGAGGTCTTGGGTTTTACAGGAGTGGCACATTCTAACTTGAACCAATAAGCTTTAGTCTCAAAAAGAGAGATCCTGGAAACACTTTTAATTTTTTATCATCCATGCCACACAAGAATCAAGATACTGACTTTGATGAATTGTGCATACCATCCTTTTCATCGTCTGTAGCACTGCCAAAATATTGTCCTCAGCATGGAAAAAGTGAAATATATCAGATGAACATAGCTTCCCTGTGTCAGGAACTCTCTGCTGTTCTTTGCTATGATGTACTTCTCCATTTCAGACTCGGATTCTGGTTGTGCCTCTCTCCTGCATTAACCTGCTGTGATCTCATCAGGAAAACTGATACACAAAGGTGAGGTTATAGTGAGGTTACAATGAGTGTTACTTAACCTACTATCTGGTCTGAGGAGTTTTTAAATGTCTTTTAATATTTTCTCTCCTGTTGTGTTTTCTCTCCTGTTGTGTGCTAGTATCAGCTGAATAGCAGCAGCCATAGAGGTAGGAGTGAAACCTGTATTTTCCTTCTCTGCAGTATACAAACATATCTAAACTCCAGAGGAAACTGTGACACAGTCTTGTTTACTCTGCTCGACCTGCAAACAAATCCTTTCCCCATACTTTTAGCTGTAAGGCATTTGAAAATCTATTTATGGCAGAAAACCTGAAGTCATCCATGCTGGGAGAAGAAATCCTTTCTTTATCTGCAGTAGGTTCAAGGGCACTGCAGAAAGACAAGGTCCAAGCTGCTCCACTAATACCTATCAGCCTTGACCTGCAGAAACCAATCATGGGCCTGTTGTGTTGTTTGTGTGATACAAACCCAGTGCCTCTCCCCTGTAGAAAGTAAACTGAGATGACTCAACTGACTTCACTTGGTAATTCTCTCAGCAATCTGATCAAAATGATGAATGGTCATTCTGGCCAACGCTGGATTTAATTCAAGGTCACTGGAAAAAAAAAAAAATATAAAAGGTCACTTGGCTGACCAACCTCTAGTTATCTATGGGTTTTTGTTTTTAAAGGAATTAATCTGATAGTGCTTCCATACACAGCACATTAATTATTTATACATTTGATACACAATGACTTCATACAAAGATTAAGATTGAGTCCTAAATTGTTGACATGGGACACAGGGATTGAGTCCTATGGTGAGCCTCATCCAGATTGATGAATCCAAGTTTAAAAATGTGGGTTTAAATGTGCACTGAACCTGCTACTATATACAGGCAGACCAGCTTACACCAAACGTTGCATGTACTGGGTAAACTGAAGTGCAAAAATAAATCTTGTCTTGAGAAAACACTTAGCTTTTCTCACACAGCTACTGGAGTATCTGTTTTCAGGAAGGTTTAGCCCACCGTCCTTCATTTTGAGATTTGAAGTGACAGATATTTGAAACAAATACTGATACAGCAATTTTATTCAGTTTCTGGAAGTTTGAGAGAAACATTCTCAGCCTTGAGGCAGTGAATTTCAGTCAGAAGTAATTTCTAATGTTGCTTCATCCTATTACTTGTAAAATCAATATAATTAGAGGTATATTCAGTTCATTACCAATTTGAACTATTGTCCAGTGATTTTTCCGTTTGTTGCTTTTTCAAAGCACTTCATTAAAAACTTGTTTTGCTGTCATATGTTTTAAAGGGAAATAATCTCACAACTAATCATTTATTAAGATAATGCAACCACACAATGCAGAAAAACAACAATGTAACCTCACTAGAATCAGATGGAGAATGAGAAATAACCTTTGCTTGGTTGCACATTAATATTTTGAACTTATATTTGAAATATGTATTAGCTGCATGTTCATCCCAGGAGTGATAAATACAACATTAGATTGAAAAACAATTATTTTCCTTGCTTTTGGGCATACAGTACCTTATTACCTAGACTCACTATCGTTTCAAATAATGCCTTCTAAATTTTCACATGTTTTGCACTTCTCATAAAAGCCTATAATGAGATACAGGAAACCTGAGCAAAATGTGAAAGTCATTTCACTGTGTTACTGCTATTTTATTATTTTCTTTCTGCTGCCTCAGTAGGCCAATTCTCAGAAATGACACAGCAGAGAGCAGAGGTTCCCATTTTTAGTGTTTTTTCCTGGGATCCCACAATGCCCAGGTTAGGAACCATGCTTGGAATCTGAATGTCTTGTGTCACAGGGCCTGGGGTTGTAGCAGGTTAGGTGCTGGGACACTACTGTCAGGACTGTGCTCATTGTTTGGCACAGACTTGCTGGAAAAAATTAGTGGGGATTGTCAATAAATCCCCAAATGGAATGTTAAAAACATTCTTATTCATGTTTACAACTCCTAAGGGATGAGCTTGAAACACAAAGAGAGTTCTGCCAAGAGTGTGGGCACATAAGGGCAAAAGTATCCCCAAAAGCAATAGTTGGACCTTGGTGCAAGTTTTACATGGAAGAAGTACTGCTCCTACCAAGTCCTGTTGGATTTGTGCCAGCATCATGACAGCTTCTAACTGGAAACCCAAGGAGAGCAAAACCTCTCTGAGCTGCTCTGTGGTATAGCTGCACACTCCTAATAGCACAGCAGCAGGTAAGAAAACCCTTCCTTAGAGCACCCCTGCAGACCCTCAGGTTTCCCAGCACATCTCTCAGCAGTGAGAGCCCAGCAATGGCTCATTCCCCCTCACTGTCTGGGGGATTTGTGTGCTATAAGTGCAGGTCAACAAGAGAAAAAAATGAGTCTTCCAGTAAACAACAATAAAGGGAAAGTCTCTGAAGTGCAGTCTCAGAAAGACAGTCTCCTAGGCAGTCTTTAACAGTATTAAATGACTATGTAGTTATTATTTATTCATGTCACTCTTCTTACAGGCATTATCCCTCAAAAATAAGTATTCACCTATCTATATATGTATGAAAGCTTTTTGTCTTTGTTTTTCATATGCTTTGTCCTTTGCTCATTTTCTTTACCATTCTATTTTTTTCCAGATGAACCCAGGCTGGTGCTCTGGAGAGCCAGATGAGGCAAAAGAATGGCAAAATTTGGTAAAAAAGGGCTGAAAACACAAAGCCTGAAGGGATGTGAACACAAGGATGCTGCTCCCAACCTGCTCTGATTGTACATTTCAGACAAACAGTAGCATAAAGAGGACTTGCACTGAAGCTTTGGGATTTTCAGATGCCCTTAGCTGCCCAAAACTCACTGACTTTTGACTTCAGTTTTTGCTGTTTAGTATTTTATAAGCATGTAAATATCCAGCAGATATATACATGACTTTCAGTGCAAAACAGGGATCTCAAGCAAGCTCTTAGTGGTCCCTGGCTCTGTTGTGCTTGTTGGGTTGGGGAACCAATGTTTGCCATACCTAGTGGTTCATAAATCCAGGTTATTTCCAAATTATTAACCAGATATTTCACTTGGCCTCTGCAACTTCTTAAAAAGCCTTCCTGCAGCAGTGAAACACAGTGACCCAGAGGTGGGAATCTTAAATTTTTGTTGCCCTCAGCATGTCTCTCCCATCCAGGAAGAACAGCAGTCTGCCAATCAAGCAATCCAGCACTTTGCTCAGACTCGGGCATGTCCCTGAGAGGACTAAAGGGGTTGACAGGACAGTGCTAAAGGCATTTCTGCAAGAGTAGTTACTACTTGAATCTTTTGGAAACCACAGCACACAGATAAATCAATCACAGACTAACCACAGCTGGCAGTAGATACATTCACACCTCATGAATGCAAGTGAATTGTCTTCTTGTTTTGTAATTCAGTTGTTTAGTCCCAAGATCAGTTTGCCAGTTTGAATCAGAGCAGATTTCTGTAACTCAGCACTGCATGTCTCAGCTCGAGTGAAACAAATGCTCCAGTCTTCTTTGAACTTCTGAGTATTCTGACCTTCAGAACTTGTACCATGAATTTTTCAATTAACTAGCTCATAATTAAATCAACTGATTAAATAAAGTTTTAGTTGATAAAGTACTGCTATGCATTCAGATGGCACAGGAGTTCTAATGATATGTAGATTGTCCCTATGAGCAGCTCAGAAAGAGAATCCATCCTCCTACACAGCCTCATAGGTCCCTCCTGACCATGCAGCCCACAAAAATGAAGCACAGATGGCCCTGGAGACAAGGATTCAAGGCACTTTGTCTCTGCCCTTGACTCCACTCCTGCTGGCCACATTATTTCTACACAAGCCAGGATGTCACTGGCCTTCTTGGCACTTGGGCACATGCTCAGGTGCTGCCAGCCAGGCCCTTTTCCATCAGGTCCCTTTGCAGCCACTCTGCCCCCAGCCTGTCACTGCACAGGGTAGTTGTGACCAGGTGCAGGGCCCAGCACTTAGATGCCCTCTCCTGTTTTTTGATTTGCGTTTTGAGCAGGAGATGCTGGTTTCTGCATAAGTACACAGCTTGCCTAAAATATTACAGATCTCATGAATTGCTCTCTTTAATGGCAGCAACCTCCAGAGTTCTCAGTTTTGGACCATCACTGGACACAGACAGCAGATGACATAGGGTGGGAATTTTCCATGCAATTATTGCAGGTATATCAAGACCAGGCCACCCTAGTCCTCAGTTGTGCAAAAAGAGCTTTCCATTGCATATGAACTTTACCTGGCTTGGAACCACCACCAGACTGCACCAGGAAAAGCTGCTTGGCTTAGAGGTGTCATTTGATGTATCCTTTCCCATCCATTAAAGGTCGGCACCATGACAAAACACAACAGAAAACATATTTTTGAACAATAGAAACAAAGTACTCAGTATTTTTCTAAAAGCTCTTTAGGCCAGTTCCTCAATGCAAATCTTTCTTTCAAATGTAGGACTCGACACAATATGCCATATGAAACCATACTGATCAGAGTCTAAATTTAGATTCTCCTCAGAACTGAAACTATACCAGAGAAAAAAGTGTTTAACAATGGTCTTTATTTAATTTGACATATCCCTCTTCAAATACTTCCCTTGCAAAATCCTTTTGTGCTCTTTAAAGTAGGACAATTTCTTTTCTCTGTGTAATTCAAGTACGGCATAAAGTGAGAGCTACACATTTAAAAATACACACATGCACAACTAGAAAGATAAGAGAAAACAAGTCTCAAACAACCAAACTGCTTATTATTGCAAGTGGAGAGTAAGAGGGAAGAGGGAAGAAGAGGGAGGTGATGCCTCAGGTTTTAGCTTTTATATTTTTCAGATTCTGTGCTGCTTTAGTGTGTGGGTCTGGACTTCATATTAAGGGATGGTAAGCTCTCTTCATAGAGTAGGTAGACAAAACAATTCTTTCTCTAGCTGGGGACCAAGGATAACCAATCCAAATCTCAGGTCCAAGAGCATAAACAACAGTGGACTGAAGAGAGAAAAACAAGAAGGATGGGACTTCATAGGCTAAAGCTATAATTGGTCAATTAACTCCAATATGCTAATGGACCAAAACTTATAAAAGTGTGAGACCCTGTGACCAGTTGTCCATTTTGTGACCATTTTGGGTCCACCTTGGGCATAGCCCTGGCTGGGCTCTTGTACTGCCCAAGGTGTATCCATTGGGGCCTCCTAATAAACACCTACTTTATTCTTTAGCTCCATCTAGTCTCTGTTCTAGGTCGGCCTTCACAAGGCATGAGAGGAAAGTAAAAATACTAGGAAGAAAAAGCAAAGGGAAAGGAAAAAGTTGCACAACATTTTGCTGATTCTTCCTAAGATGCATGTAATATTTACCACAATATTGTCAATATTTTGACACTGTGACTTCAAGTGGTAACATTTGGTTTGGTTTTGGAGGGTTATTCTTGTAGACCTGTCCTCCTGCATCCATGTCTTCTGTCAGGATTTCTTCTGTGTTTAGTTACACTTTTGTAGAAATATGCAAATGGGAGCAGGATTCACTGCTACTTCTACCCAAAATAATAACTTCAAGCTTTGGACATGAGACTTCACTCCTCTATTATGCACTGTAGTGATGCTGGCAACAGATAATATGATCAGAGGAATCAAAACCAGGCTTCTTAGAGTCAAGCAAATGTGCTTAACAACAGAAGGGAACCCAAACCCATAAAATAATTCATACCCTGAAATGGCACTAAGCGGAATATTTTTAAAACATTTTCAAGATATATTACTAGATTTTTTAATTCCTGAGCTGTGCCTATAACACATTTGTTTGATTTAGTGTCTAAAATAAACTTTTACTACTTTTTATTCCTGCTAGCATTGAAACAATTAACACAGCAAAGGGAAAGTGTATGGAACTCCCCACCAGCCCACCCACCAACACAGCTCTGAAGTGCACTCCCAACTGAGTAGCCCAGTTTTGCCCTTGGCTTCATAACTGCAGTTCTGTAGGTAAATGTCTCCTACTTGCTGGAGAGGGGATCCAGTTTTGGTCTGTTTTAGGAGAAAGAGACCACAGACTGATTTTCCAAAATTCTGGCAGGTAGGTATTGGAATATTGAGATGTGGGTGGATGTCATGTGGGTGTTTAAACAAGTGATAAAAACAAGAGATGTCAGACACCACACAAGTTCTGAGCAAGATACTCAAAAGGCAGATCATTAGATCATGGTGCATGTGGAAGGTGAGACCAAGGAGTCAAAAAATGAGGAAAATATCAGTTAATAGAGAAGCAAAGAGACACAGGATTGCTCTACTGGAAAAAGAGAGGAGTATGAATAGAAAAGTTATGAGAGCAGCCCCAACAGACTGGAGAAAGAGACAGCAGTCAAATAAAAACCACAGGTGATCTATGGGATACTCTACCAATTAAAAAGAGAAGCTGCAGGACTTGGTAGGCATTTTTGCTCACTTTTAGAAGGGAAAGTTCCTTGTGACCCATGAATTGCATTAAGAGCAATTTGGAAGACCGTGGTCAAAATCAGATTTAGACAAGGAATGGCTACTGGCAGCAGGCACAAGGGTGTGCAGTAGGGCTGGACAAGCTCCTGATTAGAAAGAAAAACAACTGACCAGCTGTCCTTCATGGCACTGCTGCAGTCACATTAGAGGTGACCAGGGATGGCTTCCAGGTGAAAATGCAGAAATGAATGAAATTACAGGAGTCCTTCAGTAGGCAAAGAGCAAAGGCAGGACTCAAGAGGTAGGATAAGCTCATGGGCCAATACTATGAACAAGGTTCTGGGATGTGTGGGCCCCCAGAAAGGGGTTCACAGTGTGAGGACTACTCTCAGGAATTAACTCCCTGTGGAGAACTCTTAGGATTGCAATTGCATGACTGATGAAAGCTTTAAACATGAAAAAAGGGGAGAGGGTTGGGATATTCAGTCTCCATGCCTGATTCTAATGCAAGGCAAAAAAGGGAAATCAGATAAATGAGATTATTGTAATGGGTAATAGGACACGGAAGGGGAGAGGAATAGGCAGCAAGAGAATACGGGAATAATATTGAAGAGAGGAATAAATGTTTGTGTGGTACATTTAATGAAATTTGCTATTTAAAACTGGATTAAAACAGAAAAAATCAAGAGAAATGCTGTGCATTAAGACCAGATACATATAGGAATGAGAATCTCTGATGCAGAACAAAAGAAAAGGATATTACAAGAACAATAGAAACACATTGGAATAGTAATCTTGCCTCAAACAGAGGCATTGAAAGATATGCATTATTTAAAAAAGAAGAAAAGGTAAAAGGCACTGAGGTAGCAATTGGCTCATTAACTGATGAAGTAGACTGAAAAGAAATAATAATTTATTGCTTCAGTAAAACCCAGAAACAGGCTAAGTCAAAAATCACTTTTGGAAAGCCTGAAAAAGACATTCTATGTGAATTAAAATACCGTCTGCCACTCCCTTTAATGGCTGGATCTTGTTATGCCTGGAGATCAGCATCTTACTCCCAGAAACTAAGGAAACACATCATTAGAAGAATTCCAAATTCACCCTGCAGTAAGCAATACTTCCAAATACAGAAGGACAAACTATCCTTGCATGAGAGAGACACATTTCTACAGCAAGCAATCCCTGGCTCCAGAGCAACATCACATCAGCTACAGTTCTGATAAGTACCAAAACACTTCAAATTAGCTACTTGTAGCATAGAAGTTTGGTCTAAATGACCATGAGTTGATTCACTCTTAAATAAGCAGGACAAAATACAGGCCTAGACACATCATCATAACATAACATGAACATAAAATATCCATCAAAACAGAAGGTAAAATCTTAAGACCTCTAGAATCTGAAAGTAGCAAGGATTTGACCTCAAAGGTACAAAAGATTCCAATGAATTTGCAACCCTATCCCACCCTTGCTACACACAGCAAAGACGAAAAATCATTGTGGAGTAGGACAAATTCTCCCTCACAAAAAGGGATGAGAAAAGACACCAAAAGAAAGAGCTGATCAGCAAAGAAGAACTTATTTAATGCCAAAAAGTACAAGACAGAAGTGCAGATGTGTAAGACTCTCTGTGGTAGATCCTGCCAAAGAAACACACAGTACGTATGCATCAAAATAAATGAATACTGGACAAACAAATACAAATATTGCTGTTGGGGTATTTTTCACTGGCCCTCTATTCCAGCAATCCCAATGTAACTCAATTTTTACCAAGATCTGCTCAGCAAAAAGCAGCATATCCACTTCCAAGACAGACTGCAGCTGGCTTATGCTGGAAAGATCTGTCAGTCTATGAGCCTACCTTGTCCCATGTCACTGCAAATGAGTTAAGCATATCTGTTTTACTTTGCCTGGCATTGCATGTGAGGAAGTGCTTAATTCTACATCTCCAGTCTGGGAATTTACTTAGCCAGATGTCAACAGCACCATAAACCATCTGACCATACAAACTAATTTTGACTACAGGATCTGCATAAGCTTTTATATATTTTCCATAGTGGCTCTTAGATGGCCTTGGAGAGAGTAGACTTGGCAGAAGTGGGTGAGGAGGAAAACACAAGTAAAGAAAGGTGCAGAAATGTATATATTGATTATGCCAGTAAAGGCATGTCGTGATAGGACAAAGGCTTTAAGCTGAAAGAGGGTAGGTTTAGATTAGATATTAGAAAGAAATTCTTTATTGTGAGGGCGGTAAGGCACTAGAATAGGTTGCCCAGAGAATCTGTGGATGTTTCATTCCTGGAAATGTTCAAGGCCAGGTTGGATGGGGCTTTAAGCAACATAGGCTTAATGGGAGGTATCCCTTCCCACTGCAGGGAGGTTGAAACAAGATGATCTTAAATGCCCCTTCCAACCCACACAATTCTATGATGCTTAGGAAGAGTAAGAACTTGACGCTGGCCATTGCAGAACAAATATCCTGTAAACAGGAAGAGACAGCACAAATTTCTCAAAACACAATCCCAGTACTGTTCTGTGTGAGCAGACAGGAGGAGTCACTCACACTGAGAGTGACCATGAGCCCCTGTAGTGTTTTGGGGCAGGGATGGTGTTTATACTGTGTTTGTACAGTGACTAAAGCAAGGAGTCATAGAGCTTTGACTCAGATTTCTGAATGTGACTGTAATAACTACAGAAATTTTTTTAAAGCACAGTTTTGGGCCTCAACTGCTTTTCACACCAAGCACAACAATGTGTAACAGCAGCTACCTCTATCACTGTGGAATGCAGGGTCATTCAGGCTTCCTCCTGGGAATACAGAGTCCATGGCAAAGTGCAAGAATCAAAATCATATGCCTGGCTGTAGCCAGGGCAAATGCCATCTAAGTACAGCTTCTGTCACTATGGCATGCCTGGTCTGTCTGGGAAGGATCTGGGATGACCTGTAAAGCCTGAGTCAGTTTTCCATGCTAAACCCTCTGAGGGGCTGGGGTTGGTGAAGGCACTAAAGAGCACCAGGCCCAACTAACCTGGTGGTGGGCAAGAATTACTCAGGCAGAATCCCAGAGCTGAGTGTAGCCCTGTGATCCCACTGAAAAGTAAATGATGTGGGCAGCAGTGATCTGCACTATTCATGCAATGCATGGTGATCTTTTGCAATCCTTTACCAGTCCTTTGATGTCTCCACTGCTATCTCCCAATGTCACTGGGGTTTTCCCAGTCCATTTGCTCCTCCTACCACTGCTACACACGTGCTGGAAGTGGCTGCCCATTGTGTCACTACAACATGCTATGGTACATGACAAATATTCCCAATAACATCTCCCTAGAGAACCCAGAATTTCTTTTTTGGGGTTACAGAAACTTTTAAAAACACTGGATGTCACACAGGGCATACACTCCCCCCAGTGTGAAAATAATGTGTGTGACTCTGCTCCTTCAGGTGACTTCTTCGTGCATCAGGTAAATGATGAATTACCCTGTCAGTCAGAGCTCTTCCTTTCAGGGAGATAAAGAACACGTGCCCGAATAGAAGTTACTTGGTTTTAGCTGCCACACAGCCTCATGGATGGATGTGACAGGTTGTTTCTGTGGCATACAGTTCTGGGACATGACCCTTAGATTTGGCATGGGATTCTGTGAAGGCCTGCAATACAGTGGCCAGAACTAAAGTTCAGGCTTCTGAGCAGGACCTGATCTAACCAGAAAGATTTTAACCTTCTTGTCATCATGATGTGGTAGCCATGAGCATAGAGAGCCTGGTGCAACTGGGTTGGTCCATTGCCAACGAGTCTGAAATGTATTTACAGCATGTGAGTGCCCACGCCAAAGAGTTTGGAGCATAAAGAAAAGCTGCACAAGTCCTACTTTATTTTTACTGTACTGTCTAATAGATGCTCTGTCAAGTTATACATGTCTTGCTGTGACAAATTATTCCTCTTCTCCTGACAGGACCTCCAGCTGAGTCCGCTGTGCTCAATTAGGAGAAAATGCATATTTTAATCCACCCCATGGTGTAGTAACATTTCACTCTGTGGCCTTGGCAAAGGCATCACTTAACTGTTTCTGCAGTGGTTTCACATGCAGCACATTATTATAATGTCAGCAGCATTTCCGTCTGTTCTAGTTTCCCTGGCAGTACTCCCCTAGGCATTGAGATGTGGACAATTAAAGACCACTTTATCATTTTGGAACCAATGATTTCTTTACCCTGTTCATCTCTACATATTAGCTGCTCCTACTGTCGCAACCATCTTTGCTTTTCCAGGCCAGTGTGGTCTCTTGGGAAGTTGTTGTGAGCACCCTCCACTGATGGACCGGAAAAAGGTGATCCTACACCCTTCCCAAAACTATGCATCAGTCTCTGTCCTCCTTGGTAGTCATGATCAGCTCCAGATCTCCTCCAGTCTCTAGCAATGAATGGAGATCCCCTCAAAACCCCTAAATCATGGAGTGCCTGTATTATACCAGAAAAATGCACCCTCTTTCCAATAAATCATCAGGATTTCTGTGAAATGTCTTCTAATTTTGCAGTCGCATTTGAAAACTACCCAGGCATGACTCAGAAGTCATGGAGAGTTGATGAGATGGGAATCCACATGACATTACTTTTATGGTGCAATATGGCTCTCTTCACTGTTTGCAGGGAAAACAAACAATTAAGAGTTATTTGTGGGGAAAAAACAGTCCAGGGAGAGGAATAAGCTGCACAGGGAAAAAAAATAGAAGGGAAAAGAAAAAAGTGGAACAGTCTTTCCAAGAAACTAGCACCTCTGTGGAACAATTCAGTCATGCTGGAAGATTCAAGATGAGGTCTGCCCAGATGGATGGCACTGCTGTTTTTTGACTGCTTCCAGGCTAGTTTTGGCCCATTGAGTCTCAGAAACACTTCTAGAGAAGACTTTAATTTCAAATTCTGGTTTTTAGCCTTCTAATGTTTTTCAGAGGATCTTCTCACTTGCTGTTTTCTTACCTGCAACCAGAGGTTTCATCATTAAAAAATCTTGTTTGCCCGGAACAAACTCAGAGCCTCTAATGTATTCAGTGGCCTGAAAATCCCATTAATTATTTGAAACCTGGGTTAGCTGAATTAATTCAATGTCTTTGACTCAGCTTGGATAACAAAGGTTTGACTGCATTTCTCTTTCTTTTATGTGAAGTGTGCTCTCTGGTACTACTTATCCTATTAAAAATATATCTTTCCTTTTAATCAGCACAAGCAAAACAAAGATAAGCCTCCTGAAAAGGGCTTTGAAAAGCAGTTAAAGTAGCAGAGGAATTATGTGCAAGTCTGAAGAGTATATTTATGGTTATAAAACATCATATAAAAATTTAATTGATACCTATGAAAGACACCAGCAGCTGTGTTGAGAGGGCTCTCCACAGAACAGATCAGCAAGGCAGCAGTAGAACAAATGTTTCTCTTCTCAATATACTGGAAGCCTGTCCTGGAGCTCAACTGCTAAATGACCAAACCTACTTAGTCCTTAACTTCTCTGATGTGTCCAGCCAAGGTTGGCCAGGGAAAGGGATCAGTCTGATCAAACCTTTAACCTCTGGTTAGAGTTTCAAGGCTTTGTGTTAGCAAAGGTAGCCAAAGCAAGGAAACCAAGTCAGTTTGAGATGAGGATTGCTGTACTAAAAACCTGTCACATTCATCACAACACATCTGCAAGTCAGCAGAGCCATCTGCTGTACCTCTGATGGCTCTGGTACATGGTAGGCCATCTAGCCTGTTAATAACTAGCTGGGTGATCCCACAACTCCTGAGGAAAATCTATTGGCAATTAGAGGCCTCTGGGATGTGTCAGCTCCCTCATTAGTACCAAGTCTGGTTGCTACTTCAGATACAAAAACAGAGATATGTGCACAACATCCTGGACCTAGCTCACCTGTGGGTGAGCACTGAGGTCTCACTTCTCGTGACATGGGTGCTGCCCATGCAGCACCAATGGTCATTCTGACCCTGTGTATCCGTGTCACCTTATGTGATGGGTGTGCTGCACAGACTCTGCTGCTGGAGAGCTAGCTCAGCCATTAACTCCTTTGAGATAGTTGCTATTGCATTTTATTGTAACTCTGTGCTGGATCTGAAACTGTGCTTTAGCAATGAAAAGCTCCCCATGAGATACGGGAATATCTCATTAGCAAAATTACTTTTTTCCAAGAGTGGTTTTTGTGTAAACATAAAGCCCTTCATTTACAAAGAGAGCATTTCAGCAAACATCTCTTCTTCCTATTTTAATGTAATATGCAAGAACATGTATTTTTTTTCTTGTACCCATATGGAGAGGAGCAAGATCCTTCAGGACTTGTCTGATGAGGTACATTTTTCCAGCAATGGTAAGTGCATACACAAATGTAATCTTGGTGTGCCTTTTGTTTAGTTGTTCTCCTATTGCTTAGCTTCTTTATCTTACTCAGCTAGATTAGTCCTAGCCCTGTTGTTGCAGGATCTTATTGTATTGTCCTGTCACATGTCTCACACTGCAGAAAAAAGCAGAGGAGAGATGTTTCATAGGACTTATCTGAAGCAGGTACAACCTGCCTGGCTGCCCAGTACAGCCAGCCCAGACCACCTTTAGTCAGAGGCACCTGTAATTCTGTGAGGCTTAGGACATAGATGTTCACCTCTTTTTCCCAGGGTAGATTTTCTTGCCTTATTTTCACCAAGTTAAACTTGGATAAATTTATCTCAGCTTCCCATCCCACTGGGAGTGCTGAAGCATTCAAATGAAAAGTGAGACTTATTTGCACATTCTTGGTGATAGACTTCTCAGTCTAGGAGACAGAAGAATGAGTACTCAGGTCAAAGCCTTGATCTGGCAAAGGAAATGTTTTCCAGCTGCAGCTAGGAGCTGCCAGCCTGCAACCAACAAGCACTGAGGGAGCAGTGTGGTCATCCAGACATGGGAGAGAACTTCCTTCTGAACATGGCCCAGGGACAGGAGCACGCTGACAGCCAGTCATTATGTCAGTGTTTCTATCACAGTTTTGGGATGCAGATGACAAAGCAAATCACATAAAAAACCTACAGATAATTAAATGAGTTGTTAGGTCAAAAAGGGCACATTAGTCCAAGCAGTGCCAGTGTTTAAGGTGAAATCCAGCACTCCCAAGTGCCAGCTCAGTGCCTTGTCAGAGCATGTATTCTCAAACTTTCCTACCCATCCCTGAATGTGACAGCAGCATATTTGCATGCCACATCCACTCCAGTGAGCCTCACCTTCAGGAGAGGGGTACCAGCTAATTATGAACCAGCTCTCTGATGATCAGTTCATTTACAATTCCTCCCAAGCATGGGTTTGGGATCATATAATACAAGGCATAATACCGACCACTCCAACAAGACAAATCAGGAGAGATGTGCAAATGAAGAGATGAGCATTTGTCCTTGAGGGAGGACGCTTAGCATACCTAGAAACACAACCATTTTTAAAATTAATTAATCCCCTTAAGGAATTGTGAGTGATGGATTAGAGACCTTAACTGGGGAAGCAGTCTGTGACAAGGTGTGTGTTTGAAGAGGCACTGAAAAAGGATGTGAGTTTGCAGTCTCACGTGCTTAAGCAAAACCATCAGCCTCAGAGTGGAACATATTTATTGGCTGGGGAAGGAGAGGCTCAGGGGGACCCTCGGAGCTATGTGCAAGCAGAGGAGTATCTGTGGCACCTACTGCTGTCCAGCCAGCCAGCTGTGAGAGCAGCAGTGCGAAAAGAGGAGGGGGAACGCTTAAAACATCACCAGGGAGGAATATAGCATGCAATGACATTTAAAAAACATATTCTTGGCTCTGAGAATGGTCTAGATAAGCAAGGTCGCAGGCGATATGCAGATTCTTTATTTAAATGGAAAAGAACAGCAGGACATTGCTTCAGATGTGCTTCCTTACTAAATCTGCCTGCTAGTTTTTGAGTCTGAGTCATCTCTATCTTAGTATGCAATGTATTCCACCAAGTAATGAGATTTCTTTGAGTTTCCACTGTATTAGATTTCTCTGCACATCAAATATTTAATAAGAATTAGCATCCAGCCATCCTCCCTCCTCCCCTCCACAATAATATTAACTTCTACTGAGACACCAACATTTTGCCATTCACAGTGCTGCTTTGAAGGGTAACTTTAAAAGCCCTGTATATTTTCCCAAGGGATTTGCTCTGACCCTTTGCAAACACACAGTAATTAGGAAAAAAGAATGGCCAGCAGAAAAAGGCATGGCAAACTGAAGGTGTGCAAAGAGACTTCTCATTAGTCTTTGTGTCAGTTACAGTATCTGAGGAACAATTTCATAGCAATAACATATTTATTTGATGTGGCACAGATATCTGGGCTCACTGGTACGGATGGCATTTGCTCTTAATGCTTAAAGTACCTCTTTAACAAAATGGCACTCCATAAAAATTTAGTGTGTTCCTGCTGTAATTAAAAAGCCCTAGTCATTTTTGCATTTATGATATAAACTATAATAGCTGTAAAATCCCACAATTAATTTGTGCCAACATTTCATACTTGAGAAATTCTCATTACAAATTTCATTACTTATTCACTTATCTGTAATTTGTCCTATATAACCTAAAGAATATTAACAAATTTAGAGTCACTTTTGCTCTATTAAAAGCTAAATAGGAAAGCCTTTCACCTAGCAAGCCAATAGTGATAACATTCTCAAGCCTGCTCCAAAATGGTGGTCAGGCTACACAAAAAGAGATATTCTTTATGAAGCACAAGCCATAAACGACAGGCTAAAGTCCTTTGGAAGCTGTGTGATGTATCCCCAGATGTTCCACTGCATCCTCATCAGTTTAAAAGCCTTACAGGGTTTGAGTGTCTTACAGTGTCCCTGTGAAGATGACCCACAGCTAAGGGCAGGACTGGCAATAAAGCAGCAAGAAAATTATCTCTCCAGCCCAGAGTGACTATGCAACATCCAAACAACAGGGATTTCTGTTCACTTTTCAGTTTGCTTCCCACTGATCACAATGATAATTTGTACTCTGGATGCCTGCAGGACTTAGGGGGCTGTAAAATCTTCAGGAGCTCTGACACAAAGTCCCCGTTTCCCTACAAATAAGTGATGGTGCTACCAGAACAAGGCAAAACAAAGGACCAGCAGGAGAGGGCTGCACACTTGGGACAACAGGATGGGATCAGAAATTTCTGCTGCTCTCCAACCTACTGAATTCATACAATGTGACAGCAAAACCACCCAGCTGCTCTTGAAATTTTGACCATGTTTTCTTCATGACTTTTTCTTCTCTGTCATCCCATATGGGGCCAGAAACTCCAACCCAGCAGATGCCAGAACTCCACCAAAGGCAACTGAAGTAAAGAAAATCATGTCCAAGACTGCTGACAATCCCTTCCTCCTTCAAGCCCACTCCAGCTTTCCCCAACCTCAAAACAGTGTTTCCAGACATGCCTTTCATAGACTGTTACCCTCTCTGTTGATTTTAACCCATATTTACTCAAAAGAGGATGCAGGACAGTACCACTCACCTCACTTGCTGTACTGATGGGATATTCTTGCCAAGTCTTACATATGATGGTAAAACACAATGGCAATAGAAGCCAGGAAAGTCCAGAAAGGAACAGCTGAAACTCAGATTGGTCACATGGAAAAGAAGAAATAAAGATATTTTCTTCCTCAGGATGCAAAGTCTAGAAGTACAACCCCACCAAAAAAAAAAAAAATAGCCCACTGAGCAATTTATAATACAGTTACAGTAGCACAAGCTTCAGGCATGTCCTTAGTGTCTTCTGATATGCTAAGAAGAAATAAACTATGATCTCCTAAAGAATAAGTAGGGTGAAACAACAGAAAATAAACTGGGATACCATCAACCTCATTTAACTGAGAATACTTAGAAAAGTACAAACACTAAGATTTGATACCAATGGGAAAAATTAACTTTGGCTGACTTTGCATCTTGACTTTGCAAAGATTATGGAATCTACTATAATCCATTTTGCAAATTAGAAGGATGATGGAAAACAAGGCCTAAAAACAACTAACTTCACCTCCCTGCACAGAACAAAGCCCAGACACACTGGATCAGGACAGTGTCACTCTGTTTCCAAAAAATTATGTTCACAATGAACAGAGACTCAAATATGAGTACATTATAGCATTTGTACTATATAAAGACATATAAAGGCATGTATCCTCTCCATCCCAACAACATATAACACTACTTTGGCATTTTACTAGTTTTTACACCACATTCATTTTATTTCAATCTGTAATTAACTGCCACAAAATTTAAGTGGGAGACAGGAAATTACTATTCTAGCATAAATAATCTTGCATCTGAAAATGGCAACTTTAACACAATCAACAACACAATTCATATATAAAAGAAAATGGCATACTTATTAGCTTTGTGTGCTCCATATTTCATAGAATACTGTGGTGTAAATTGAAATTTTATATGATTTAATAAACTTATATGATAGTCAAGGACCCACATAAATGTAACAAACAGTACTCCTCTCTTAATCAGGGCTCTCTCTCCGTGTGAGGCTCTCTTTCATTATCAAAATCTTAGCTTAACTTATGACAAACCAGACACTATTAAAGTACCTCCAGAAAAGTACATTTACAGCACCACAATCCTTCAAATATCCTCCCTTAATTCTGCAGGACAGTAGTTGTAAAGGGGAATATAAGACCTACCTTTCTTCCACTATGAATCAGCTTTGCAAACAAGGTATCCAGAGTAACTTCCATCGTGCTGTATAATAAAACAGTGGCAGTAAACAAATACACACGCTTACAGGCATGTGTGGGCGTTTGTATCAAGATGACAGACACTAAAATGGAATAACAGAAAAATTTGGAAAGGAGAAAGGTTTATTTGACCTGAAATCACTGGTTAGTTCAACAGACTATACACAAAATTTAAAGTTTCTCTGTCTTTGTTGCATTAGAGGCAATATATGATGCCAGCTGTTATCTTTCAAAAACTTGCTGGCCCATCGAGACAAATGGTCCTCTGTAAAAAGAGGAATGATGCACAAGGCTTCTGGTTGGAACTAATTGTGTTCTCCTTAAAACCTGTGTACTGCATTGTGTGTACTGGATACACACACACCACTCTGCAGCTGCCTGAAGAACAAAGGCCACCAGTACTCGGACACAGATATTTTTTATATGCTGGGTGCCATCACTTTACTTGCCAGGATTATGACACCCTTGGCATTTTTCCCTATAGAAATAAAGGGTGCCTGGTAGTTAGGGTCAATGTTTAGCCTGGTTATCTGCAAAAAAATTATCAATGAAGGAATGATTCAGTCAGGCCACCACATTCCCTATGAGCCACCCTCAAGCATTTGCAAACAAGTCAAGTGAATGAAAGATGTTCCAGTTGCTCCTTTTGCTGCACAAAATGTCAGCAGAGCTATAAACAGGGGCTTTCAGAGGCAAAGGAATTGTCACTGGTTTTTGTTCTCTGCTTCTAAGTTTTAAACATGACCTTCCACCCTAGGCTTTTAATGTATTTTTTCACTCCAGAGTACAGACCATTGCCCCTAAATTCATGCCTGAAATACATTTTCTGTGTTTGCAGTACTTCTAGAAATTATGTTTATGGAATATCCTTGGAAGAGAATGAACTCTTTATTCATAATACATAAGCTTTACATTTTTAATAACAGAATTAGACCTTCACTGATTTTATAACTATACTATTAGCCAACACACTCTGGTTTCAAATTAATTTGAAATAACTCACACAATGACTTTCTGCAGTCAGGATTGGAGAAGCATGGACTTTGAAGTAGGCAGAGTCTGTTAAATTAAGCGGTAATTGCAGCTACTGCTAATGAAAGCACGGAACATTTTCCCTATTCCTCTGCACATAGCCCAGATTTCTTCTGCAAGGGCAGAATGGATGAGCTGCTGATCACCTTTTGCTAAAATCTGATTTCAGAAGTGACACAAAGGTCCCTGAATAAACTGCCCTTCTCAGTATATTTTCCCTGCTTATTGTATCATGCAAATAGGTATCCTGCATAATGATAGCTTAAATGAACACCAGCACAAATTCCATGCCACCTTCTAATTGAAGAGCTATGATCAACATTTTCCAACCTCAGTAGGATCACATCCCACTGTGCTAAGAGATGCGCAAACGCACGTGACTAGAGAGAGACCTCTGCAGATCTCAGTGACCTGCTGCTCCAAGGGAAGGAAAGCTTCCCTTCAGGACATGTGTGAGAGCTTTTCTGAAGGAAGACTACAATGTTTGCCAATCTCTAATATAACTAGGGCCTAGCTGTAGCATTTAGGTGCTGCTATAGTGTCAATATTTATTAAACAAGCCATACTAATCCATAGTGTACACATATGCTGGACTTCAAAACCAGTAAGAAACACACATGATTCTGGAACAAAAAGTATCTTTGGGAAAATAGTATTGGGATAATATCTCAGTCACTGGATCCTAATAATGTATGGAGAGGTTAATCTCAGAAGACACAGGGTCTGCAAACAAAATGTTATATTATCTTGGAGTGGAAAAAACTTATCTCACCCTTCCCTCCAAAGTCTTCTAATATCTTAAATTATCACAGGGTTTAATACTGCAGTGCTGAACTCAGAAAATCCCAGCTACTTTTGTAAATGCTACTACTGCAAACTCAGTACCTGTAGTGATACACCCATAATCAAACAAGATTATCCCTATATATCAGGTGAGGGAGTAGCTGGAGCTGTTTGGTTTGTCTGCATACTTCAGAATCATCTGCTTTCTTTCCTGAAAATATTTCTGCAGCTGAGTCAAACAGACTGACACATGCTAAGAAAGGCAGCTGGTGCTGGGCAGTTTCTAACCACGGAGGAGAAAATGTTCTTTACTTTTGAGGGCTGACAGGTCCTCATATGATAAACCTGTCAAAAGTGTTACCTAACATTGTTGTCTGCATTGCAATCTGTTTCCCAGTAACTCTGGGTCTGAGTAGCAGTAATAGAATTAATTATACTTCATTTTGCTGTCTTTAACAGTATTGACCAAATTTAAGAACAAATGAGAAGCGCTTATCAAGCTTGAAGAAAATAATCCATCAGTGGCACAATTTAAATTCTCTGCAGTTCTCTTATTAATCAAAGTAACACTTACTATCCTATCTTCACTTCCCATTAACAGTCATTAAGCACTGTTGCTGATTGAAGCAATTTCTTTAGGGATCTCAACCTCATTTTTAAGAGAACCTTCTACAGTGGAAAACAATATCACACAGGAACAGCGACTTCAAGAGAGGAAGGAGGTTCTTCAATCATGTTCTGACCTTGACGTTTCCCTGCAGCAGAAGTTCAATAAGTACACAACCAACATGCTCTAAACTCTGACTTCTTTCTTCCAGCAGCACCAGTGCCCCTGCATTAACCAGGGCGGAAAACACCACTTCAAAAGATGGTTATAGCAAGCAGGTTAAGTGTTTTTCATTATTGTACTGGCCTGCATCAGTGATTATTATTTATAGAGCCTTTTCCTACACATGGAACCAATAAACAAACAAACAAAAACCCAAAACCAAACAACAACAAAAAGACAGCTTATTCTGTCATCTTACTGTCAACCCTCAGAGAAATCCAAGCTTTGATAAATCTCAAAGGTAATATACAGTACAGGAAAGATTTCTGAGGTTGACTTTTTCTCCCCATTATAAACAATGTCACAGACTGATAGCTTTTGTCAGAATACATGCAATTCTTCTCAGAGGAAACCTGGTACCTGGATGTAGCACAGAGGGGCGGGGAAAAGCCTGGGCCTTAAGCACTGAGCTGCAGCAGCACAAATCAATATGTGTTCAGGGCTGTGGGTGCACGGTCTGAGCTCAACACTGTCCATCTTGGGCTTGTAGGTGGGACATGATCACATGGGATAACAAAAAGCTTATTAAAAACATTTAATGATTCAGAGGGGTTCCTGTGACTCTCTGCACTCTCAAGGAGTTTGTTCTATGGAGGGTGTTTTATGGTGCCTTGCAAGGTCCTCAAGTTTACTGATTTTACAAGTCTTTATTTTGTGCCGTTGTCCTCCAGCTTAGCATTTCCCAGAGTATTTCAGTTTTACTGCTTTAAACAGCTCTAGGGAAAATGGTACTTTTCCTAAACAGCACTGCAAGGCTGGAGAAATTAGGGCTAACCCTTATTTAAGCAGTAGCAAAAATGCCAACCTGGTGTCATAACCAGGTCTATATGCAAGGCGATGTTCGTCGCAAAAGACGTATTTCAGTCTGAAAATGCACCTTACCATTTCCACATTTCTCTCAGAGAAGGGTTTTTATTGACTGGGCATTTTGGTACCCATCTGGCTCTTGGCCTTTAAGCACAAATTTTTCTGACTGGTGTATGGCTGTTGCCAAACCAAACCTGGTATCAGCCTTGTTTGACTCAAACCTCCAACATTCCAGAGCTCATAAGATTGATCATGAATGTTCACACTGTGAACTGTTTCCAAAGTTTCCCACCCATCATACTGAGTAACTGAGTTCACTTTATCCTTCCAGGGAAGAAAAATCCATCAGTAGTACTAAATATAGAGTCATCGCTTCTGCTTAAGAAGCACTTGACCTGAAAATTAGTGACTGCCAGGGAATATTTTAGGGAATAATCACCAGATATTTGCATGGATCTCATTCTGTCAATGTCTCACTTGTCAAAAAACATGTTACTGGCCTGAGAGCCATTGGGTCTATCCTGGTGCAGATATTTCATCCCCACTGCCACAGCTCTTCCACTTTGTGGAAAGAGAGAAAGAAGATAAAAGTTTGGCTGTGTGTTCTGCCTACTTTCCACATCCACTTGTGTTTACACTGCATGAAAATACAATATGACCTTGGAATTTGGTGGCCACACTGCATACTGATTTTATTCCATATATAAACAGTAGGTTGAGTATCAGGTTGGCAAAATTCAGTCTAAAATAAAGAGAAGAACGAAAGACAACTTCTATGCAGCTAATTACACAATTCCAGATCCCACTATAGGGAATGTTAGACTAGATCTTGGGTCAATGTAATACATACTTCCATTAAGCACTTTAAAAGGAAAACATCTTACCAGGTGTCCCATTAGGCTGACAAATTTACAACACTATGAATAGAAAACCAGAATACAGCATTGTGTTCAGGGAGCACAAGTGGATTTCAGCTCTGTAGTATTTCTTCATCTATATGAAGAAGGTTGGATAGCCTATCACATACTTACTTTCTCACTATTTATCAGGTCCTGATATGTGTATTAAAGTAAATTAACAATCAATTGTGGAGTGAATTATGGCAACTGTAGTGGGACTGAGTAGATGCACATGGGAACATGGTACATTTAAGCTTCCATCTCTGCATATGTCGTTTACCATTAATGCTAAAGATGATTCGGGGGAAAATCTTTTGCCATTTACTCTCATACAGAGGACATCTCCCTGACAAAACCCATGCTGTAGGGTGGGAACATTCAGCTCTATCCCTCAGTGGATCCATGTGGAGGCATAAAGCTGTGCTGGTAGAAAATCTAAGATCTCTCTTGATGTACATATGATTGACAGAGTAAAATAATTTAAAACAAAGGAAGTATAGGAATGAAAAAACACTATAAGAAGTCTCCATGCACAAAATCTTACCTTCTCTTTCTTCTTCTTGAGTTTAGCCCTGGTTATAAGCCCTGTAAACCAGACAGAATACAAAGCCACTAATTGGAGCACAGCTATTGAAATAATTTATGCCATAGCATCCATGGCTTTCTGTCATCTTTCTAGGGCACTTGGGCTGCAGTAGCTATGTATTCTAATAAGTTAACTCATTGCATTATATAGCCTGTTAGTCAAACGAATTGTTGGGTACAATCTGTTCCCAGTCAAGCCAGGGAAGGCTGTTTGTGCAAGTACAATGATATTTTACAAAAAGTAAGCACATTTAATACCATAGTCATAGAGCTGTAGATATGTTTGTCTTATTAAAATGGACAGATATATGACAGGACCAGGGGAAAAAGTTAATTTTTAATCTTATGCTTTTAATTTTTAATGTGAGCACCATATTATGATAAGCGCTTCCAGCATGTCTTACATAATAGAAAAATAAAATATCTCTGCACAGAACCAAGAGTCATATAATGTTGAAGGTCACTTGCCATACAACTTCACAAAGAATTCATTGATGTGATGTGAGAGCGAGGTAAATAGATGTAATTAAAATATGCTAAAACCAATAATAAAAAACACTGGCTTTTGTTTACTCTGGAAGTGAGCAGGAACCGTATTACCTCTGCAAACTATTTTCACTTAGCACAATTCAGGCGGAATTATTGCCGTGACCTTTTAAAAACGTGCGAGTGTGGAATCGATAGCCTTTCAGGGGCACGGCTGCGGAGGCAGAGCTGGCCATGCTGTGGTGCTGTGTGTTTCTGCATCAGAAGGCAGCTGAAACCTCATTATCGTCCATCACGCCGAGGCAAGGCGCTGACAAGCCCTTTGCAGGTAGCCCAGGTGGGCACGTGCCCGTGGGGACTCCTCTGTGTGCACGAGCATGGACCCACTGCTCTTCCAACACCCACGAGGTGAGACTTAGGGATGAGTTATAGGCAGTGTCACCCTTTTACAATAACAAGCACTGGTCAGAAACAGCGACCTGCAAGCCAGCTGCCACCATCCCGCAGACCTTGCAGCCACAAACCACATCAGATCACTGAGGTCATCACAGTTCCTTGGTCTCCAGCCATGCAGTAGTAAAAAATAACAGTTGACGTTATCAGCACATTGCTTAAGCCCAAGGACAGCATAAGGGACCCCATTTTGATACTTCCTCCTCCTCTCCCAAAGCACCAGTCCTTACAGTTCATCCTCAAAGGTCATGAATTGAGGTGGGGAGTGTCACACAAACCTCCTACTGCAACAGGTGTTTGCATCAGCACCACTTCTGGACTCACTGAGAGAATTTTGGAATGTTCAGCAGAAGCCAGAGCAAATTTTTTTTAAAAACCATCTCTCCACCTGAAGAAAGAAAAAAGAAAGAAAGAAAGAAAAAGAAAGAAAGGAAGAAAGGAAGAAAGGAAGAAAGGAAGAAAGAAAGAAAGAAAGAAAGAAAGAAAGAAAGAAAGAAAGAAAGAAAGAAAGAAAGAAAGAAAGAAAGAAAGAAAGAAAGAAAGAGAAAGAAAGAGAAAGAAAGAGAAAGAAAAAGAAAGAAAAAGAAAGAAAAAGAAAAAGGCTTGTTCTGAGTCAGTGACTGATTTTTTCAGAAATGCCTATTTGCCTTTGAAACTTCATGTGCAAGGGGAAAATCAAAAATTCAGGCTTGCTCTCCAAGATACCAGCAGTCTGTCTCATCACAGCACTGGAGTGCCTGTACCACCACTGAGTGAGTCCCTCAGGTGTCCTCACTTTAGTGACAGCACCTTGAGCAGCCACCACACTAATCCTGTGCTGCCTCTCCCATGGGTCAAGAATTGATTCCAGTCAGCAGAAGAAGCACATATACTTCTAATGCCACCCTGGGTTTGTGGCTCAGTCCCCAAAACCTCTAAGCAAGATCTGAGCTGCTACTTGGTGCAACCAGAGCAGTGCAAGATTTAGGAGACCTTAAGTACAGAAGTAGACCCAAGACCTGTGTGCCTTACTAGTGAGGCAGGAATACCATCATCTCACTTAACATTCATAAAGAACACAGGTCAACAAAATAAGTTATTCTCTCTTTATTGCTTTTAAAC
>VWZP01016764.1:257458-339958 GCA_013396995.1 Dicaeum eximium | reverse complement strand
GTCTCATAAAGCAGAGGATTTATATCGAGTTTTGAATGTCACCCAAAGGACATTTCTGTACCTTGTCTTTACTGAGGCGGAATAAGGCTGCCAGCTGAGATGAGCCCAAAAAAAAAGAGGGGCGGGAAGCCCCCCACGCACCCTTCCTCTGCCACATTTGATGTCTGTACCGCGGGCAGCGTGCAGGCACAAGCCTCTCTGGCTACAGCCTCCTCCTCCTCCTCCTCCAATGGCACCCTTGCGCAGATTATCTGGCATCGCCTTCCCATTTCTCTTAAACCACACCGCAATTTTATTCACTGTGAGACCTGGACACCTGATACACCAAATGGAAAACCTGCTGGGCTGTCCCTGAATATGATTTGGAGATGACCAAGAGGGGAAAAAAAAAAAAAAAAAAGGGAAAAAAGGAGAAAAAAAAACCCCCACGTTCATTGTCTGGGTTTCTCTGCTGCTTTCGCAGAGTGCATTGCAGTGTATCTCAACAAAGGCTTTTGCTTGCCTTGGAGAGATGAAAGGGGGACATCTCCCTTCACTTCGGAGAGGCGCGACGCGCACACGGCATTATTGTGAAATACAACCTCGCTCGTACCCTGCAGCAGGGTTTGCTCCAGCAATGGTGCACTTTGGAGACCAATTTGTTTAGCTGATCACTGTCTCTTTGACATGGCTGCAAATGTTACCTTTCTTTTTCAATCAAAAACACAGCAGGGTGTGCCATCTGTTTGGCACAGCCTTCCCTCTCTTCCCCGATGCCTTTTTGTGCAGATCATTTTACATGGCAATTTGCACGGATCTTTTATACCTTGATTTTGGTAAACATTTCTGCTTTCTTTTTTTAAATAACATGTCGCTCAGCTGAGAATCTTCAGTGTTTAAAAAAAAAAGGGGGGGATAAAAAAAGCAGTGTGCTCACAGGCAGTAAAATAGAATAAAAAAGTATTTCAAAAAAATATTTTCCGAGCAAATGGCTGCCTGTCATTACATTGATTATTTAAAATAGACATGTTTACCAAGACTGGCTAACGCATTTTACACTGCTGTGTTCCACATAATTTTCCTCCTTATATTTTACCTGGCAGGCACAGCTAATCAGAAGATTAATTTAACCATTTGAAAGACCTTTTTAAAGCAGGTTAACAAAAAAATAGCCACCGTATTAAATTGTCATTATATAACAAAAGCTATCAGTAAAGCGGTTAACTATTTTTTCCCCAGCTCAGATGCTGCTCAGAGCAATGAAACCCCCTAAAGTAGGAACAGATGATCAGCACCACAAGCCGAAGCCACGGGGATGCTCGTGGAGTTGTGAATGCTTTGCAGCATACAAATGAATTATCCTCATTCTTCTCCTGCCGGAGCATATAGGCCAGACCTCATTAGGATTCAATACCGCTCTGCTTTTCTAATGTTAATGTTCCAGTTATATAAGAAATGTGAAAAGGAGCTACGTATAGGGGAGGTGGGGGGGAGCTGATGCCACATTTATGGTCAACACGGTGCTATAATTTGAAAAGCACAGCTTCATATTTTTGGGGAAACTACTGTGGTTTCCTATCTTCCCTCTCAGTCCTAAAGCAGCATTATGTCCTCTCCTCCCTCCAATAAGTGCATTTCAATGGTGTGCCTATCCCACAGTTACAGCCACTGCAATAAGAGATTTTATAGCTTCGTTTTTTGGTGGGGGGGGAAGATGCTGTGACTAAACATCAGACTGTGAAAGCTTGGAGTTCATTTTGCTGTGAAAGGAAACATTGCACTTTATGTTAATAAACAACTGTAGGAGTTTTCACCATCCAGGAATAACTCAGACATTAGTCTGCGTTCTTTTGTCTGGAGAGCAGCAAGCAGGGTAATGAAAACAAAACCCGCAGAGACATAAAAATACAATTTATACCTTTTTATCAAGCAAAGAGAAAGTTGGTTAACGTTTGAAAAGGGAGCAGTAATGTATATTTATTGACAATTTTATTGTAATAATTAGATGTTTACACAGTCTGGACATTGTGGCTAAATCACTTCCAGCATGTTTATTTGTAAAGGGCTGTTTTCAGGGCAGTGCAGTAGGCTCATTAAGAAGACAGACTGTATTAAGATTCAAAGAAATTATTACTTCCCAGGCTTTGCTTCACTGGTTTGGATTTAGAAAAAAATATAAAATAATTTTGAAGGAAAAAAAACAGAAAAAAGAAAAGAAAATTAAAACCCCAACAGCAATACTATCCAAACACCCAGCAGACTGGAAATGATGAAGTAAAATGGAGAGTATTTTCTCCTGTAACGGCAATTTCGTCTTTTCTGTTCGAAATAATCTGGTATTTTACATTTGAAACAATACATGATATTGTGGATGCCACTTCCAAGTGTCTCTTTGTGGCTGTTAATATATATTGCTTTAACACTTGTATTTATTTTCTGCACTCCAGCTAAATGACTGACTAATGATATTTAAGATATATTTTCCTCTTTTTACTTTATTTTTCAGGCAGTGCTGTCAGTCCACCTTTAAGAACTCTTTAAGCCAGCATTTGGTTTAAACATTTATTTGATGTGTAGGTGGTTGGGTTTTTTTTTCCTTTAGCCAAAGAAAGATCACTTTTTACTACAAGTCCTCAGAAATGTTCATTATTAACCTGGAAACTATTGCATGTTTGATTTTTTTTTCACAGGCAAATAAACAAATGAACCTTTTATACTTATTTTTTAGGCAGAAACCTATTTGGGGGCTTCTTCACCAACCACTTTAAAGTAATGTCTGATCTGGAGTGAATTTTATATATGCTAAGTGTGCCTAAACACCAACTAGAGATTCTTCTGGTTTTACAAAGGCAACAGAAAGGAAGGCAGCTGAAATGGAAAGAGCTCCCAGCAACACAGCCTTGACGAGCAAGTGCATCTACATCAAGTTAAGAGCACTGTCCTGCATTTAGTGCAGTATCCATTTTAAAATTTAAAATGTCTTTAAAAATTAAGGCAGCAAATAGGCTATAATGTTGCTCCTGTCCAAGTATGTTTCCATTACAATTAAGAAATCAATATGCAGTATTTATTGCTGAAAGATTATGCATAAAGAGGAGCACATAAAAGGTACCGTTGCTTAAACCTTCCTGGCTTTCCTTTACTACTGTTTAGCTACTTTTCCCCAGAAGCAGACTCATTTAATGCCACCCAGTCCATTCCATATAAATGCTGTATGCTCCCTGCTCTCACAAATAAAAACAAAGATGATAAAAGAAACTGATAAAGAGATGTCAGCTTGCAAAGAAAATACTGGGTTATATTTCCTGAGAGCTGCGCAAGCCAACTCACAAACTTGAAATATTACAGATTTGGTTTTACAAGTCAATCACAGCAATATATTTGGCCTTGTAATTACTGTCAGTTTTGACAGGTAAGGCAATAATTTTTTTCCTGACATGTGAGTTTCAATAAAATCAGGTAGCCACATCACAGAACACTTTCGTACAGAGAATTAAAAGGACTTCATAGAGATAAAGAATACTGCCAGGATTAAATATATGTCATACATTCAGTTCAAGAGCATGGGAAAAAAAACAGGGGGGGGGGACTATCCTTACATATGGACCTGATCCAAAGCCTATTATAAGGATGAGAATGTTTCTATTTACTTGAGTCAACTCAGGAAAAATCCTTTTCTGTTCTCCAAAGAGAAAACAGACAAAACTGAAGGCTATTTTTATCTTATTCTCTGTTTCCTAAGACACCCAACTGGTTAATGAAAATTAAGTATCTAAAGTGAATAAATGGCTACAATCTGAAATTGTAGCTATTTTGCCTTAAAAAACTGTGAATTAAAGGCTTTCCATTTCAATTACAATCAATGTAACACTGTATATACTCAAAACTGCCTAGGATCATACTTTAAAGGATCCTTTTAAAAGTACATTTTAAAAAATATACTAATTGTGGACCAAATTAATTTCTGAGGTTATGCACTAACAATCTTGCTGGGTAAGAAATAGTGAACTTGGTTCCTGCTTGGAGACTGTGAAGTTGTAGGAGGATAAGGGACACATAAACCCACAGAGCAGCAGCATTTTTAGTGTGCTAGGCAAAGAATGAGACTGGGCTTGTATTTATTCTGCCACTTCAGAACAGTGTCAGCTCACCGCTGACTTACAGAATTGCAAAAAACTGGCCTGGAACAGACCTTAGGAGGTGATTTAGTACATGCCCCAACCCTAAGGCAGGAATCACCATGGTTCAGTCATTCCTAGCAGGTGAGTTCATTCCCTGCAGGTTCCCCAAATCCTCCAGAAATGGAAATCACAGAAGCTCCCCAGGCAACCAACCCCAATGCTTCACTGCCCTCACCACTGGAAAGCTTCACCTTGTGCCTGATCCGCCTCTACCTGGAAGCAATGTAAACCTGTTATTTCTTGGTGTCATCCGTGATTAACGTGATCCCATTTAGCAACTAGGGATGTAAGACTCACTAAGAACAAAAGGCCACTCAGGCATTCCTACCATGAGACGGAAGAAAGGATAAAAATTACCAATTTGGAGTTTCTTCTAAAGCCATGTCCTTTGCCACCCACCCTTCACTCGGAATGGGTGGAATTACACCCTGGCCAGACCGGAGCAGACACTGCGCGAGCTCCCGGCGAGGAGCTGTATTTCCTGCCACTTTCAGAACCTGCAACTCCATTAAGTTCTCAGGATAGAACTTAATTATGAGAGCAATAAATTTGGCCTAGAGAAAATAGGATATACTAGGAGACATAGGAACTGTCAGTGGCCCATATACAGATGTTGTAATTCTGTGTCAGTATACTCATATAAAAAGATAAATTCTCACTGTTATAGATTTACTCCTTGGCTGAGAGGCACAGCCAAAGCATTCATCTGTCATTGACAGCTGTCTATAATAAAGATTCCTGAAGTCAGTATTAGTACCTGCCCCCATACAATTCCGATTTGGTAGAGAAATGGAGCAGACAATGAAACAGACAGTCAAATACAACTTTTCTCACATCTGGCATACCTGCAACGTTTTCAAAAAAGTAAAACCCAATTAATCCTGGTATAATCAATCAGACCTCAGCACAGAGTGCACAGATCATCAGGGTGTGAACTGGGAGTTCAAAATGAGTAGGATGTAAAATACTTCCATCTGGTTACGAGAACTATCTTATGCCAAGGAGATCTTCTCTGGAGATCAAAATCACCAAAGCCATTTGCTTTGTGTTCATAATACTCCCTGTATTTGTTAAGTGCTGGGTACAGAATGATTCTGAACATCAAGAACCACTTCATAGATAAATTGGCACCCTGTATCTGGGCGGTTAACTAATGGTTAGCACTATACTTGAAACTACAAAAATTAATTTTCCTCAATATTAACAACTTGATTCTAAATCCTGAATCTCACAAGAAAGAAGTTGCAGGAGCAGTTGCAATAAAGCCAAGGGAAATATGTGACTAACACTTACTGTTGTCAATGACGAGTTAACACTGTGTCCCCAAATTAAGAATTACCTACATAACTTTTGCTGAGTTAAGGGGAGAGTCACATGGCTAAGTTCCCTTGTTTCAGACTATACATGCAGAACTGACTGTTTTCAAGAAGCAGACAGTGGAAAAGACAGAAGATGTTTGTGTCATTGACAACTGCCTACATTTCAAATTTTTTCTGTAATACCAGCAAAAATGACAACACAGGATGAGCAGAACACTCACAAGCCCACAGACAAGGGAAGGACATACAGTACTAAGTATTATGATGAATGTAGTCTGAATAGCTACTGCAATTTCAGTTAATACATTTAACAAACAGAATGTGTATTGTTACAGTTAACGACAAAGTTATTGAAATAATTGTCTGCATTACTGCAATTAATTTATAATCAAACACTGTTTATCAAATTAAATATATGTGCCCTCAGTAGCTGCCCAGTACTCCATTCTGTGATCCCTGTGAGTCACCCTGATCAGTGTTAGACTGAATTACTCTAACACACATTCCCCATGTTTCAGATGCTATGACATCTAAGCAAGGGTATTTTGCATGAAAGCCTCCTTTACATAAGCCAGAATGTACAAAATAGAATTCCACTGAAATACATTATCATTACAATTTCATTAAATGGGCATGACAAAACCCCTTTGTGGTCCTTGTATGCTTCTTGGAATCATCAGCTAGTCTGAGGACCCACAAATGGGAACGTATCACATCATGGTTTGTACGCCATTCTGTCAGATCAGGCTATAATTCAAAACCCTGATCCTCACCTGATGGACAAACACCTGCATAAATTTCTAGCTCATTGAATTTGTTAGAGATGCTCAGAAGCAACAGTGCAGCTGAAGGGCCTAAGATAATATCAGACATAGATCAGTAAGGCTCAGTTTTCAGCTAAGGGCCAGACATGCAGCTCTTTGTTCTCCTCCGCTTGCCAAAGCCTGACAGAAACTACCACTGTATGGATTCAGTTTTACACTCTCAAGTAGCATTCACATAATCTGCACCTGAAACATTAATTTGACCCAATTCTGTCAAAATCTGACATTTTAGGAAGGCATCTCATGGTACATGTTCTCTTCTTCACAATTTTTTAAAGTAAATTAATGCAGGAGTAAGGTGAAGACAGAGTATTCACAGAAAAGCAAATCATAAACAGGGCTTAGTAAAAGAGATGCTTCTGCATTTTGAACTTTCACTCACCTGAAAATTTACAAAGCTCAAGAGAGAAGATGCTTGTTTCCTGAGCTCTGCCTTTAAAGCAGCACCAAATACATTAGAGGGAGGCAACTCTGGTCACAAGTCAATAATGACCTATAGGTGACCTTGGGTGGCTATCACAAGGCAGCAAGTAGCTGAATAGGTAGTCTCAGACTAGAAGTGGTTAAGCATACTGTGTGAGTCTCAGAATCAGAAACAAATGAATGGAAAGGAAGCTGGTTAGTTTAGAGACATTCCAAAACAGCTCTCACAGTTGCTAGTGTGGATTGCCTATTTTTTAGTCTGATAACAGAACTCTAGATGTACAGATTATTCACTCCTTCCCCTTTCATTGAGGTCTAAAACTAAGTTCTAAAGAAGCTTGAAAATAAGAAGAAAAAAGGTTTCAAAACATTAGTCTGGAGTATTTTATATGAAAGCAAAAATTACTGTCACAAGAGACACATTTTGATAAGATACTGCTGACACAATGCACTAAAATGGCACGAAATGACAAAAGAGGAGCTAATAGAATAGAGCCTTTCAACAACTGTAAATATTTTTTTTTTTAACTTTTTTCTGTGGTAAAGGTAGGGTGGCCATTATGTGCATGTCAATGTAAACACCAGAAAGGAGAAACCAGCATCGAAACAAGATTGCAAGTAATATAATAAAATCCACTCCTTTCTACACACACATGTGCATTCATGCCTGACTGCTTTTAATTTAAATATACGGAAAGAATGGCCGTCCTCTCAGAAGAGAGCAACAGAAAAGGAAGGTGCTTTTCTGATGCCATGTGACTGCTAATAGATTTCATCTTTTCTCTTCCACACTGAAATAAGTCCGAGAGGCTAAAGACCACCAATGAACAGATGAGTTGCTCACGCCTGTCAGACTGTCTGCGCTCTGCTCTCCTCATGCTGACCCTATTAGATTTGACTATTAAAAAGCACCATTGGGCCATGTCAGCTCTTGGGTGGGAGGCTGCCAAGGCACACATCCATGCTGCTGGCTTTTCAAAGATTGATAATGATCCTGTGCAATACTTTTTTCCTTAACCCCAGGCAGTTCTGCATGGGGGTCAGTTCTGGGGTGCTACATACTTGCCTTGTAGCATGAGGTGTAAAACTAAAGTCCTTATTGCCATGGCTATTAAAAATCCCACAGCACTATTTACAAATATGGAAGCAATTACGGCAGATTGGAAGTGGCCAAACTGGTAATTCTCTTCTGCCAATATAAATCCTGCCGTTGTAACTGAATGTGGATTTTTTTTTTTCATCTCACAGCATAAACTTTAAAGTCTTGCTGTAAAATGCTCATTAGCCAACAAATCTCTTTATGGAGTAGCACTTGCTTTACAATAGAGGGTGAAAGGAAGTTTGCTCTATGGGTTGTGAGATAGTGAGGATACTTTAGGATAAAAGCTCCAACATATCAGTTTGCTAGAGCAGAAAATTAATAGAGATAGATTGGGTTTTAGTGGCATTTGAAACTATCTGCCTCTTCATCTACCAGCAGCTCTTCCTCTCAGACTGCCTGCACTGTTGTGCTTTATTCTCCGACACATTGCTACAAGATGACACCTCAGATTTTTAAGCTTTTCTTGTTAATTAAAAGACTTGTCCTCCCAAAAAGCTGGGAAGAAGCTGACAGCTTCAGTTCTAAATTTGACTTATGTTAACATAGCTTTCAGGTGCAGAGGTGTTCCCTCTGCTTTGCTTTGAACCCAGCAATTGCATTTCTATTAATTTCTCTGTGTGATAGTTTGGACTAACGACAATTCCAGACACCATAAACAGAATTGTCTAGATCCTATTACAAAATCACTCCTAAACAAATCTGTAAAAGGCTATGATATAACAATTCATGGGTTATCACTGCCTGATCTGCTTTACAATTAAGGGGAAAATAAACATATATATTCCTTAGCACAACCCAGTTGGATAAGAAAAGCTGCGTCCCTTTCACTTGCAGATCGTGCCACCATCTAAGCCCCTTTACTTCTTCCTGTAGGATGGAAAGATGAGTCAAGTGACAATTGCACCCCAGAAGTGCCAAATCCTGTGCTTACATCCAGCTTGAATCCACAATTTTAAGTAATGTGAACTTGATTGGTGCTGGTCCCTCACAGTAAGACAATGGATATTGGGCAGGAAATGAACTCTAAGACAGAGATGCAGATTTGGCAGAGCACTCTTCGCTGAGCTTAGCATCAGATTTCCTAAGTAAAGATGGAATTAAGCAGACTCCTGTCTGAGAAATATCAGCTTCAGAAAAACCCTGGTAAGTGAAGGTCTTATTTAGTTTATTGGTATTTTGTGCTATGTAAAGTGGAAAGTAGTTTATAAGGTTTCTATGCATATGCTTATTCCCACAGTCACATACTAACAAATTTTTCATCAAATTGAGTGATAGATGAGAGAAACTTCAAATGGCTCATGCAACTGAAGAGCACACCACTGTCATCTACCTGGGTACTTTCACCACATTTTAATATTTTTCAGCTTCCCCATATATCCCACTGAACTTTATGAAGCCAGGATTCTAATTTACACCCATAACTTCATTTTGCTTTACCTGAGATAGAAAAATGGATTTCTGTCATTTGGCTTAGAGAAATAAGTGCTGTTCTTTTGTTTGGTTTAGCTTATGGAAATAGTTGCATCTCTTTCAGAAAGGGGACAAAGAGTATTCAGCAAAAAAAGCACTTTGAAACTCTATTGCCTGTTTTTGAGTTACTGTTTGAGATCCTAAAGCAAAAGCAAGTGAATTCAATAGCTTCTCCGTTTCAACAGTCTTTGGATCAGATTCTAAAGGGTTATTCTCTACATTCCTTCTAATATTGTGTCATACTCAGAGTGCAGAGCCAAAAAAAAGAAAGAAGTTTATGCATTTAGCTTTGAATTTAGAATGGATATTAATTAGTATTCACTTTCAGCTTAATTCTAGTCATAGAAAGTTTTTATCCTTAATAGGGGAGCAAAAGGTAAGCTGAGCCATATCACTTCTCTAAATCTTATCCATACATCTTTCTGATAGAAGAACCAGTGCATGCACTGCCATCAGTACATGTAATTAGTGGCAGTATGCACAAAGAGGTATATCCTAACAAGATGCTGCAAAAATAAGTGAACCACTTATCCGTACACAGAAGCACATGAAAAGATACCACAGAGTGGCATGATTATATCCGGGTGCCTCTGCTATAAAAAGCATTTGTATTACCCTTACTTCTCTGAATAAATTCAAATGACAGCCCCATTTCATTTCTTCATTCAGTCTGGAGGCCAGATGGCATTAGAATCATTTACTTCACCTTGTTGTGCTTAATTACTACAATCAACACACTATTTTCCAAATTAATCATAACAAAGTAATTTCATTAGTAACACAGCAGGCTGTTGAATTATTAGCATCATAACAGTTTGCAAACAATTAAACTTTATTTGAACCTTAAAAATTTGCAGAGTAGAACATTATTATAAGATCTAATGGCAGTACCATACAAATCCAGAACAGCAAATAATCAAGTACAATGCTGTACAATGTGAGCGTTACAATCACCTTTTAAAAATCTGCTCTCTCACCATTCACAGAAAGGCAAGCACAATCTAAGTGAACAAAGAAAATTAAGCGATTAGACTCTTCTACCCGAGTTTCGTTTAAGTTGTATTAACTGAGATTTTCTTATCCAAAAAAGGTTATGGTATTCGCACAGATTTAAAGTAAACCATTCATCCGTGGTCCACCGCTGGTTTCTTCTGAGACATTACCAGCGAGTTTCAGGACATCTCTCACGTTTTGAATTTAAGGCAGCTTATTTAGCAATAAGTACTAAGAAGGGGAAAGCCCTAGAAGAGAACTACAGACAAAAGCCACTTGATGTCTCCGGTTGTCGCCACCCAGGAGAGGCCGCGCCGGGCAGCTCTGCCCCTCATCGCTTGGGTAAGGACTCCCTCTCCTGGAAAAACGGCAGAAACGGCGCGGGACAGCACGGAGGGGGAAGGGGACAGCGACGGCACCGGGATCCGCCTCCGCCGTGCCACGAAAAGCTGCTGCCACCCAGCGCCGCGGCCGCGCACCGCAAGGGCCGGGCCGGGCCGGGCCGGGCTGGGCCGCGCCGGGGCCGCCCCCGCCCCGCACCCCGCGCTGGGCCCGCAGCGAGCGCCGAGCGAACGCACCGCGGCTCAGGAGCTAGGGGAGGGTTTATTCCCTAAAAAGTACATGGTTGTGGTGGTGGTGGGATTCGGAATTCTGTAATTAATAAAAGAGCATTTCGGTGGGCAGATTTATGGCGCTGCCATGTTAACAAGGGAGAAGGAGCGTTTCCAGCCCCGCTGTTAACGCTTCACATTCTGTACACAATCCACCAGTACGCTTGACAAATTAAAGTAGTAAAAGATCTGAAGACTATAATCTATCATTTTAATGCTTCGCTGATAACACACAGAATCAATTCCAATGACTATCTCTTTAAAAAATTACAACAAAACCCCGTCCCGTTTGACGCCTATTAGGATTCAGTGTACCAGCAAGTACCATACATTAGCTAACACAGAGCACAACATCTTAGTTTACTGAACGGATCCAAATTCCGAGTTCAGACTAAGGTTTCCTTTTAACCCAGTGTTCTCGGGGTCTGCCTGAAGCATAAACAGCACAAGCAGCTACACGGGGACCTGCACAGGCTCAGCAGCTCCCAGGCTGGCCTGACCTGCCTCGCTGGCAGATCAAGGGTCTCACAAATCAACTGTCTGGGAGGACCCAAAAAAGTTGATCTTGCATGCTAATGGTAAAGCACATCCCCAAAAGAAGAGCAAGTAAAGTATTAACTCTGACTTGCCCACAAGTGGTAGTATTTTAGTGTACTTTTTTATGTTTCAATCAATGTTTTTATTTAGCCACAAAGTTCTGGCTTTGACAACAGAATGCGGGTAGCTGTTGCTAATCCACACAGGGTGAAGATGTCTGCTGCACAACCTGTATCAGAATTTCACATATCAGCAAGGTATCCAGATTTTACTCTGCAAAAGTACCTGTAAGGTGCAGATAAAATATTTCACACTACCAGGGACAAAAATATTTTTACCAGCAATTTAGCTTGTATTGACTTAGCAAAAATTGTAGGGTTTAATAATTTTCACAAATTTGCATAGAATTACCATGTCCAAGTCAGAATGGTACCAGGGCAGTATTACCACACAGGCCCATTTATTACACCAGCAAAAGAATCAAGTCTTCATTGTGTGTCAACAAAATAGTAATTAATAATACAATACTAAATATATGAGAGAAATAAATCATTGCCTAAAGCATAACTTAAAAGCATCTGGAAACAGAATACCCTGAACACTGGAAATATCACACATAAATTTCCCTCAGCTTTCTGATGAAACTGCACTAGACATACAGTGAGCATTAAAAGGTTAATGCATGCATGAATTGAGTAACAGTTTACCCTCAAACTCTGCTTAATTTTTCTGAATCTGCAGAACAGGAAAAGATAGCAAAATTCCCTGAGAGAACACAAACCTACAGCTATACAGAGTGCTGCTAACATATTAAAGAAAGAGCAACAGGCACTACATGGCTGCTTGTGCCCCATATGTTAATTACAATCTATTAACTTCCTAGCATTACAATTCTATAAAAAGTGGCTAAGAAGAACATTTCCGTAAAGTTATGATCAATTACAGTTTATAATGTTTAATATATACAAGGCAACGATCTGACTACATTTGCTGAAACCACAAACATGTATAGCAGAATCTTCTTCCAGAGGCTGGGTCTGTAAACTGCAGCTGCACACCACTCTTCATTTCAAGTGCAGATTTCTCCTGATTAGGGAGAGGGAAGTTGAAAGTTCATCATTAACCAAAAAACCTCAAACATGCACATCAAACCCTGTCCAAATATCCATCCCCTTCCACAGTTTTCTGCACAGACAGACATATTACTAAAGTAACAAAACTAAATAGAAACAACATCAATTTTATTTTTAAAAAAATCTGGAAAAGGAACACAGTTATTAAATATATCATCTTCTGTACCCTGTGGTTTAATATTTCATATAGAATCCCAGGAAAAAAAATACTTTAATTGAACCTTCAATATATTTTGCCGTAATCTTTATGTTAACAGGACTCCTACAAAGGTTCCAGGAAAGAGATACTTATGAAACAGAGAACAAGGGAACATATAAGCCATTACAGAAGATTGGATTAAAATGTACTTACCCAGGCCTCTCAAATATCATACATCTCCATTATGTAGGCTTTAGGCACCAAGCCAATGGTTCCCTTCATTTCTCCTACCCACCAGCCAAATCTATTGTACTCCTAATTGAAAACAATACGCAGTATTAACCTTTAGTCTGATATAAATGCAATAGAGTTTTGTATGCAACTCCTTATGGATGCTTTCTCTTATATACAGTTATAATCATTTCAACTGAAAATTAAAACATTTTATCTTTTTGTTATAGGCATTCACATGCAGTTAGGCAAAGGCAGAAGCTAAATTTTAAAAAGGCCAGGCACACTCAAGAAAATTTCTTAATTATGGCCACACTTCTCTAACACCTACTAAAAATAGCTTACCTCCTTATCCTCTGTTCATCAAAAATACCAAAATCTTGTCTTTGTAACTAAAATCTAATAGCACAGCATTGACATATAACAATCAACAGGGATTCTTTCAGTATCACAAGCTAAACTCTGAGAAACTTACCATCAACTTATTTTAAAAACTACTTCACTCAAATGTGAAGGGAACACTATAATACATAATATCTTTCTATGGACAAAGCCTACTATTGCTTTAGGCTTGCAGAAAATTCTACAGCAGATCTCATATTCCTGACAGATGACTAATGTATTCCTCTTTCAAATATGTTTAGGCTTAGTGAGATAAATATGAAACAAAATTAATTATAATAGTTTAAAGAAATAATATCTTCCAAAAGCAGTACCAAGTAAGAGTATTGCGGTATTGCGGTATATAATTATTGTAAAAATAAAATAATGCAATAGTGATATGTAATTATTGTATATTGTGGCATATAATTTACTTTTTTCCTATGAGATATTTTAAGATCAATCCTAACAATAGTTCAATAAATTGTAACAGCCGGAATTGCACACACACATATATTGAGTTACAAATGAAGCATTATTAAAACAGAGACCATACTCAAAACTGAATGGTTAGTAAGATAGAAATTACTTTGGAACAAATATGCAAAATACAAAATACACAGATATCCCTGATAAGCAACATCTGCTTTCTGCTACACTGCTCTTCTGATGAGAAGAGGAAAAGGCTCTAGAATTTTGAATTACTGGTCCTACTGAGATGAAGCTACTATTTTAAACTGTAGGCAAAGATTTTGGTTATAAATAGCCAAGTGGAGCTGAAGGGTTAATGGTGTTTCATTAGAGCCCAAGCTATAATGATTTGCTGCTGGCATATTTTGCCTGGTCAAGAGTTCTCTGGGGTCCTATGAGGTGCTTAGTGTACTCAGCTCTCTCTGTGCTTAACTACGATGTCCCGCTTTCATGTGGGCTTTTTTTCTTTGCCTTTTTTTTTCTTTTTTTTTTTTTTTTTTAATGCTTCCATGCAGGCACACACACAGTTTTGTATTTTCTAATTGTGGAATGGTGAACACTAGTCTTCAATTAAACATTTTCTTCTTTCGCTTAACAATGAATTGGTGATTTAAAAGATTCTATCCTACTAAGCATGAAATACTGCAGTAAGTGGGATTTAAAGGAAATCCACTTAAAAAACAGCAGAAAACCTTCATTATTATGTGAACATGCAAACAAGAAAGCTGCAAAAATAATTCCACCTTCTTCCCCCTTCCACTGCAAAGCAGACTGCCGGGGATGGGTTTGGTTTTGAAAGTCTAGAGGTATCTGAACCTGATCTTCAGTGCACGCTGCTCTCCACAGAAGTTAATAACCTTTCCCATGGGGCTTCACATTACACCCCAAATCCGTAAAGGTGAAACAATACTCTGACACTGAGGTTTATAATCTCCCAGATCAGCCTGTTTAAAAATCTATGCTTTATCTCACAATACACTGTTTAAATATACAAACTAGATTTCAAGACTGAAGTGGGAAATTGCTGAAAGGAGCAGCACTCACGTATACTACTGGAATCTCAGCAATAAATCTCTCCTAGAGAAAGCAACAAAAGATTTTAAGCTGCTACATGGAATTTGCACAGTGACTGACAAGAGTGATTAAGCAAGTTTTGCTAGACATCAGCCAAAAAAACAAACAATACATGAAATGAGGGAAGTGGCTCAGTTAAGCCGTCATTAAACTGCACATGACAAATGGCACAGAAAAAGCCTGTGGATTACATTATCCATTGAAAATGTTCCACTTAGCAACACTAAATGGACTTAGAAACAATTGTTTTTAAAGAAACAATTCATATAGCTCAAATTAAAATTAAAAGCATGCTGCTGTTTTGAAAACTTTCTGGGTTTTGCTACTTACTAATACACCACTTACTGCTCTGGCATGAAGCTAAGTGAGAAGATGAAATGAATGTTGATGTAACAGACTAGTAAACTAATTTAAGTATTCACTTCAACCATTATACCATACAGACAATATTGCAACACAGAAGCATTTACTTTATATTACTATTCTTTGCATGGGTCTCAAGTGCAACATGAATCCCAATTAAACTATCTACAGTCTACAGAAGTCTGAACAAAAATATAATGCAGATACCTGGCTACCAAGAATGGAAAACCTTAATATCTGGTTTTAGAATTATTAGATCACACTCCCTTTTAAACTGATTAAAGTACAGACATTTCTCTTCAAAACCCTAACCCCTCCTTCCTATCCTCAGTAACATGAAAGACTGCTTAACTAGTGAGGCAGATAAGCAGCCCCCCTAGTCCTTTCTTGAAGTCACCCTAAAATCCAAATTGATATATTGTTTCTATCAATGTTATCAATTATAAACTCCTTTGCAGCAATAGGATTTCATTATTACACTGCTGTGGTGAGGTGCATATGTCTATCACTGTTGCTTAAGATGTGTAGAAAATTCTGCAGTCCACATTTGTGGAAAATAAGGATTAATATACAGAAGGATATGAGTACAGTTAGGAGTTTTATATGAATAAAAAAGTTGGGAAACACTGTGCTTTTGCAAGCATCAGCTTCAGATCTCAGGTACCACTGGGTTTACCATCTGGTATCCCTCACTGCATTCAGCTCTTAATATCACTGCTAACATAGGCAAGCAACTATACTTCAGAAGGACTGATAAAATAATGAAGAGTCCTTTAATCTACAGGAAACCATTGTAGTCAATTTATAAGAAATATTGCATCCCTTTGTAGGATGTGTAATTATTTTCTATTAATCATGTGCTATAAAGCTACATTATGTGGTTATTCTGTTATCACTAGAAAGAGGCCTGCAGTCAGCTCCTGACAATGTTAGGTAATTACTAACACAAAGCTTCTTTCTCCTTATGTAGAAATGCTATCAAGATCCAGAGGTGCTGTGATGCTCGCTGTATGAAAATAACTCTCCAAAGAAATTCAATAACTGCAAAATGAATTGCTCCAAGGCAAATAGAGGGATAGGGAGAGGGGGGGAGGGCCAGATCCAGCTGCCCTGCAATGAGGAGAATGCACAAGTGTGCGGCCACGCTCTGCCATGTGACAGGGAGCACATTTGCCACACCAGGCAATGTTAGCAGGGCTGGGGGGAGGAGGGGACCACCACAACACCCTCCTCCCCCAGAAGACAGGCACCAGGGCAATGGAATATATATTATGCCAAATAATATGAAACAACAACCTTAACAAATGACCAAATGCTTTCTAAGCTACTTCTGCATTTCCACATAGAGTGGATTATTTTTTTTTCCCCAGCAGAAATTTATTAACCAAAGTGAAGTAATTTGGCAGGGCAGGAAGGAACAGGTTATGATTTAACATTTAACATGCTGGCAAAACACTCTCTGTACAGCATGCTAGATAGCAGGGGGTAAAAAAATCCCATCAGGGTTTACAGGCTCCTTAAATGCTCTCAACTGAATACACTGAGAGCAAATCTTTCTCCTTGTCCCCATCCCACCCATTTCACTGCACTGATGTCTAGGTACCCATGACTTCATGAGACACTGATCATAAAACCTTTTGTACTTGAGGAAAACGCAATAGTTAGCAATACACTCCCCATTTTCTACAGACATCGTTTAAATCCAAGATTTTAGTCCTTTCCAGAAAAGAATTTTGATATTTTGACATACAAAACCAGAAAATTTTTATTCTTGAGGATTTCCAAAGCAGTTGCTACCTTTAAAAAAGTCCCTGTGCCTATGTGAGATTCTCCAGATGCTTTGCACCATATAAATTTCAACTGACTTCAGCAAAAGTTGAGAGCATCTAGTTCTTGTGTAATTAAGTCTCTATTGTTGAATACATATGGTATGTTTTTCGTGTTTGTGGGGTAGTTTTTTTAAAATACAACTCAATTTTTTTCTTCAAGGCATTGAAACACAATGATAATTTTCAGTAACTCTTATTTTAAAACCAAACAAATAAAAAAAACACAACCGAAGTATGTGAATTCAAGATTTTTCTCCTTCCTTCTTCTAGTGGCACTGTGAGTAATATTAACCTATGGGCTGAATACCTGCCAACTTTAAAACTGAAAAGCAAAACATATCTATAGCCTTGTTTGAGGTTAAAATAAGTAACCTCCACTTATCAAGCTAAATTTGTATCAGAAGCAGGGATAAATTTTTTGCAAAGAACATCCTATGGTGCAATTCTAGCAAGAAAATATTTTAAAACATCTCCAATTCATCCAGGAGATTCATACTAGCTAAAAAGTTTTAGAACTTCCTTTTGGTGTAATTGTTGAATGATACACTATCAACCAGGGAGCGCTTTGGCACAGAACAGCATTTTCTTTAAAAGCAGAGAATGACAAATGTCTTAAATAATTGAATGAGACTTCTTCACAGGTAGTAGAGTTGTTTTAAGACAGCAATAAAATGGTCATCTTTAAAAATATAAGTGCCAAATTTATTGTATGGTTGTGTTATTAGGTTTTATTTCCCACAATGACATGAGAGAAAATATACAGCAATTAAAGATTTCCAATATAAATCACAGTAAGCAGACTGAGCTCTGAACCAAAACTGCCCCCAGAAAACACCCTAGAACAATAGAAAGGCCATTTTATTTTCCATTAGATGACATGTGGCCAACTTTTTTTCTAATCTGATTGGTAAAGGCTTACATATTATCAGTATGCAAACCAACAGAGTAGTCACTTTGCATTAGTTCTAACCAACCTTCTGTTTAAAGGCCTTCCCTCTTGTCTTTAGACATATATTTATTGTTCTCCCACCCCCACCCGTAAAGATTAAAACTAAACAAGCCAGGAAATGGGTAATGTACAGCTGAGTATGGCATTTTAGTTTCGATCAGAAGAATCCCACTGAACTGAATCTCCTAAAGCTCCCACCTTCCCCACCCTGGCTTCCTTTGCACAGCCTCAGAGCACACACGCTACATTTATTTCAGATGAAGCTAAAATGGAAGATGCACTTGAACATGCTCCAACCATTAATGTGTTCTCATTCCACAAAACCAGGTCAGACCTCTTCAGACATCCAACAGCTTTGGAAAAGCACGGTGTGGACATCAGGGCTAAAGCACTAAATGTTTCACTCTGCAAATCTGCTCCTATTGGTACCCCCTGTTTGCTAGAGGAGCCATAGGCAGTATGGCCATGGAATAGAAATTACAGATCTCAGCAGGATCAGCCAGAAAACAGCCAGAAAAAATAAAACACTCAGGATTTTAGCATGTCTTTCATATCTTTTAGAAAAAATCCTGAATAAATACATTTTATTAAGATTATACAGACAGGGATTCTGAAACAGCTACATGGTTAAGTTGCACCTTCATTTCATAAGCAGTAACCCAAGCTGTGGAGATTCTTTGTGTTTTTACTAGGCAAAAATACAAGTTGAGATGTGAGCATTTTGACATTTATTGTATTGAAAGAACAAAAATCTGCCACACGTGAAACCTACAAACACTGAATATAGGGTAATCTAGGCACCAAGTTAACACTCTACTTTAATGGAAAATTCCGGAGCAAAAGGTTGTCACAGATGAGGTTTCCAAGAATCATACATACCAGAGTGAGCAGCAGTGGTGTGCAATGAAATAATAACAATTAAGGACAATTCCAGTTTAAGATATTATTTCTGAAATGTTTGCTATTTTAATACAAATATAAATAAGAAGTATATTAAATTAGTTCAATGTTAAGAAATGTCAGAAATTCTACTAAGCAGGTGCCCTCTAACATATTGAGGTAAATTTTCACTATTACTTGCATTTGGCTGATGAAACTATGGAACTTCATAACAGAAAACATACAACTAAAGCAAACAAACAAGCACTGCAAGAGTTGCACTTGCAAAAATTGGGCATACAAAAGTTAGGAAAAAAAATAGAACTACCTCCATCCATAGTTATCTTTGTTTCTGGAAATTGATTTCTTGAGTAGAGCTATGGAAGATTTATAAAAATGATTGCTATACTATGGTCTGTTTTCCCATTTATCACATGCACTTGAAAGCAAAGGCAAGCCCATAAATGAGCAGGAGTTAAGAGCAATCATCCTCTTAGAAAACAGGACTACAAAGTATTGCATTTCTAAAAGTCAATATTAACTAAGAAATGTTATTAACAAGTCTCTTTATCAGTACAGCTGTATTTTTTTTGTTACAAAATGGAATTAAGAGTATATAGTTTTCTGAAAGTTCACATCATTCATAGTGATAAAAGTCACTTGAATATTCAAGAATATTATAAATTAAAACACTAGTAATAGTATATCTGTACAGATACATTAATCAATTAATCTGAAATTTAACTACATTTTAAAATAAAGTTAACAAGTACTATTATGATAGTTCTGTTAATTCTGCTCATATTTCCCTCAACATTTGAGGGAAACTTGGTAGAAAAACCTAGAAAAAAGTTGTGAGACTTTTGGATATTTTTTGTAAAAACCCACAGGACTGCTGCCACTCAAAAGCCTCAACTGACATAAGTATTTAGAAAATAGCCTCAATAGTTTTTGAATACACCTTTAAAACAAGAAAAACATGCTTTTCTACAGTATGTGCACTAGTCAGGCATAGATATCTCTTTTGTCACAGTATGAGCTCATGCTTATTGCACTAACGCTGAGTTTTGATGCTCATTCAAAAGCAAATTCTGGGGATTTGGCTTTGCACAATACTTAGCTATTTTAAGAAATAAACACTGTGAAACTGAAACCATGCTCATTTGCCTAAAATACATTTACCTAGAAACTTACACGTAACGTATTGCTCCTCTTGCTTTATTTAAATTCTATAAATGCCCAAATTTGCTAAACTGTTTCATAATTACTTGTGTTATACTAATGGCCTCATTTCTTGGAAACAAATAGTGCTTTCCCCCTAGTTTCTACACAGGTATGAGAAAAGCTGGTAAAAATACATTGCTTTGGCGTAACTCTTGCTGGGAGAGATGAATATCTATCTTATCACGTTCATCAGAGCAGGCCATACCATTTATATTTCACTGTAAAACAAAGAACTATTACATGTTGCACAAATATGCTCGATATTTTGTTAATGCTTCACCCTTCCTACTATAACATGGCTATACCCGGACTTACTTCCTTATCAGCAGAATGTGATTTTCAAGAGTAATGGTCCTGGCTGACATATGATAGAAAGGCAATAAAGCCACAGCTAGGTTCAGCTGAAGCTGAATTTATGACACCATTTTGGATGCATACACATCACCCCTCTGTCAGTACCTGCATCTCTCATTTTCAACCACTAGATGGTGTGAAAAAATAAAAAAATTGCTTAGGATTCCTGCCGACTGCCACAAAATCCAAGTATTAATGTAGTGGATTAGGAAATATTTTAGAAGAAAAGTCTTGACCCACTTCAGGATGGTTAGGCTTACTTTTCCTTTGGTTATATTTTCACTTAGCAGACAAAGAGCTCATAAATGATTAGACCTTGAAACTGAATCAAGTAGAGGGTTAAGACAGATAATTCTCTGGCACTTTCCCCTCCAAGGACCCTAAATTCCAAGCTGACAGCAGTGGCCAACACTCATTTTTCCAAAAAAGCTGTAACAATCTTTAAGTGAAACAGGGCTGAATTTTCTGGGCTGTATTTTGGAGTAGAAATCATTCCCACAGAGAGAAGCTCTATATATCTGGAGCAGCAGCAAGCCTGCTTCAAGGACCGATTACGGATTAATCACGGCACGGCAACAGGACAGTTGATATACAGAGGACAGCTTAAGCTACTGTTTTTCTATTTTACTCCATTTTTTAAATTAAATTTCTCACTCTTTTGGGGAAGGAGTAGCAAACAATTTTTTTCACCTACAAGCTGAAGATTAAGATTTTACAGTCCCCATAATGTACCCGAAGAGCACAACCCATGAAGAGGCCACACTCGTACAGTGGAATCCATTCACTCATTGGCTTTTGGGGGGGGTGAGAGGGGAAGAAGTTATTTTAAATTAGTCCAATTCTTCAGTGCTGAATAACTGCTTGAAAGTTTGCCCAATCCACAAGCTTTATTCAGCCTTTAGTAATGCAATTCAGTTATTAGTTTAAGTGACAATGAAATACCTCAAAAGACATACATGGTCAAATTAATATTAGTAATACATCTTCTATATTTTTATATAGGACTATCCTTCTATCCATAAATCTTAAATTTATTTTAAAAAGAAGCTGTTACATTTATTATCCAGAAATGTAGTTAAAGGTATCATAGAAGATTTAAAGCAATTGTGACAAAACTTAATTTGAAACTAGGACAAACAGATGCCTTTAGATTTCATGCACCTAATTGTGTATTTCACTGACCTACAATATTTTTTGTACTAATCACACTGAACAGCAATTAGATAGGCACTATATTAGATAGATACTACTATAAAGTAGTTTTTTTCATTGAGAACTTTAAAAGCTGTGCTTTTTTCCTAATATGTGGGGAAAACAGAAATTTCCTGTGATTAATTGTTCAGAAGTAGACTTCAATGGACCGTGAGATATATATTTTAAGAGAGGTTTTGTTTTTGTCGGGGAGGTCAAGGAAAAATCTGAAAATTAACCAACATACAATAAAGCTTCATGCCTTTACTGTTTAGTGCCAATTCAGATGAGAGAAATTATATTTCTCATTTGCTTTGCAAACAGAAATGTAGTAAAAAATATAGTAAAAATCTGTCAGAGCAAACAAATTTGGAATCTGAGCTCTCAGAACAATAACAATATACATACAAAGATGAAAGCATAGTTCAAAAAAACAAACCATCTTCTGTAGCAAGACCCCAAAAAAGTCAGAATCAGCAGAGTCAGGAATATAAAACAGGAAACAAAAAACATAACATACAAGATAACTTAAAATTCTACAAGGTTAACTTCTACAAGCAGAAAGTACATTGTCTCCTGTTAAGTCAGTTAACAAATGGTAGCCAAGATCTAACAAGTAAATAAACATGCTTTAAAGTTAATTCCTGTTACATGGCTATGTTTTAATTGTGATTATAGTTCATTTGACAAAATAATTAATTGCAGAGGCTATCTGATTGCAGACAAAGGATCTGAAAGGGAGTGCCAATTTCCCCCCACAGAACTGTGGGAATGTGCCCTTGTGCCATGGCTCTCTTTTTACAACCATGTAGCCCCAGCAGTGTCTCATACCTTGCTGATAATGTAGATAACGTCACCACGTTTAAATGTCAACTCATCACTTTCATCTCCTGTGCAGTCCCACAAACCTTGATAGAAATTGGCATAATCGGTATTTTCGCTATCTGCAAAGAAAACAGCATCTAATTATAAAACAACCAAGACTGAGGATAACTAAAGTTACTCTTTAAATCTCCAGATAGTACAAAGAAACTTATTGGCACACATTTCTTATTCCTTTTTTCAGAAACAGCTCCTTCCTGCCATGAAAGCAAGTGAAAAATAAGTTTAATGCACAAGCCCTTCACTGGCAAGTTGCATCACTGAGAGACATGTAGCTACAGGTTTTCAAAGCATTTTTCAAAGCTGCAACTTAAAGCAGCTATTTTTCCTCTACCAGTATATTTCTAGCAAGCCATATATGTATCCCAGCTTGAAACTGATAAAACTGCTAGAATATAATTAATAACAATCAGTGAAAGGAAGCTAAAGTATTTTGTGATACACTCCCCCTCTCTCTCCTGTTCCAACAAAATTAAATAGCTTCTCTGAGAACCTTTGAGCTAATCCTTGATTCTTCCTTCTGAAATATTGGAGAACTTGGAAACTGTTGCTGAAGCTGCATTTCAAAAATATTTGTGTCAGCTCCAGTTTAGGACATTAAGCCCTGGCTAAACGTGCAACTACACTACAGTCATAAACTCATCCTTCTAACAGCATAAGCACAATGGATGTGCTGTGCTCAAGCTGCCATACAGACCATTAACTGATTGATTATTTAGCACTCTTTGCTCTGTAATACGGCAATAACACAGTAATAAATGCTTTGTCATACATTTACAATACAGAGTACATCTATTGAAACACAGCGCTCACACACAGTTAAATACACTGGGTGCTTCTGTTGCACTGCAAACTATTTCCTGTTTTTAATTCCATGAGAATGGAGTGTGATGAGTTAATGCAAAAAGAATGTAAGCAATACCACTAAGATGACTGGTTACATTATGTATACACTAACCAGACAGAATGTATATGTACTAATAATTTACATCACTGGAAAGCTATCTTCTAATTCTGATAACATAAATATCACTGAACTGGCTGGATCAAGGCTGTCATCTTCGTTTTGTTATATGATCCTTGAACTGCAGACTTGCTGGTTATTCCAACATACACCGGTTACATTTGCATGTCATTAGCACTTTCACCATTATTTACAGTTTACAATTTAACCATGATTGGTTCATTTTATTACCAAAAAACTCCTGCTAAAATATCAAGTATCAGGAGATAGAAAGCATCATATTATAAAAGAATAGCAGTATTCAACTTGTGTTCTTCTCTATTTTGGCAAAACTTAGATTTGAATTTTAATATTCTCTGTATGAGCAAGAAGAGTTTTTTTCTCTTTCTCCATTTCAGCCTGTGTTCTGTGCTATCTTGTTTTGGTGGCAATGCTGTCATAAGGCTAAATATTCACAACCTTCAATTCAAAGCTGCTATGCCACTTATCCACCATTTCCATAAACTGGTGATTAGGAGCTATGACTTGCTGTGTAACACTAGGGGTCATTCTGGCTGCCAGGGGCCAAAATCTTCTGTCCTCACCCCAAAAGCAACAACTAATACCCATATGAAAGCTCACAATCATTCAGAAATCATTTAAAATGTATAGACATAATCATTTTAACATGAAGGCATAATCAGTTTGAAATGTTGCACCTCCAAATTTTGGCCCTTCCTATTTTTCACCTCATTATTCACCAGTTTAGCATTAGACAATTATAAACAGTAACACAGGTTAGCACAAAATTTATTAGTGATAAATATTAAATAAGAATCTTCTTGGTCATTTCTTACTGTACTGATCACAGTTCCCAACTCTGTGTCATAAACAATAACTTAAGTCCACATGAGAAAAAAAATAAAAGAACTATTTTGGTATATCCCACCTCTCAAAGCTTTCATCAGTTGGCTTATTGAATTTGTTTAAAACACATTACTGAGGACTTTTACTTCTTCAGAACATCATTGAAAGAAATAATGACTTTTCACACTGACCTCTACCACTTTGAGCTCTGCTCTTACCTTTATGTGCCTGAAGTAACAAGTGAGTTGCAACAGAAGAGACCCAACAAAAGGTAAGACATGTCTCTCCTTTTATGTTCATCATTTAATTAAGTTTTAAAGTGGAAAGCAACTCAATTAATAATGTGAACACACTGGAAAGATGCATTTTAAAATATGCTTATTGCAACAGTGAAGATACTGACCAAAGACTAACCTTGGCTCTGTGCCCTCATTTGTGAATTCAACATAAGATAGGGCTGTTTAAATCAGAAAGCCCCATCTTTCAGAAAAATACATACCAGTATACCAGGAACACAGACACAAAAAACATGGAAAGAAAGTGGTAGTGTGGGTTTGTGAACAATTATGCTGGTCTTTCAAGAAGTGTTAATTTCAAAACTGAAATCCCCTCTCATGCCCATCAGCACAAGTTTCTCCAAATTCTATAAGGGTAACTACCTATACATAAAAGACAATTGTAAAGGTAACTTTAGACTTTACACAACTAAAGTGAAAAAGGCTTCATAAAATGATTCTTAGTGCTTACAAACATAGGTGTAGAATGAAGAAAAAAAAAACAACCTGCAAAAACCTCTGCAAAACACAAGCCCATTCTTTCTTACTTTGGTCTCTTTCAGTTTGAGAAGACCTTGACAAATTTCCTTTTATTGCCTCTGAAGAATGGTATACAACAAAACCAGGAGATCTGAGTAAAGGAATTTGGTATTTATATGGCAGTGAAATAATGTGAAGCTTCTTAAATACATGTAGTACCCGAAACAGATGGATTTAGAATCAAGAACTTACATGCCCATTACAGTTCAAATTCCAAAGGTATTGATTTGCTGGTGTTACTCTGTTACAGTTACACTCAAACACTCAAAATTATCCTCAAACACTTCAAAATGTCGTGTGCCTTAAAAATACTATGATGACATAATTGCTAAACTGGAGTGTGTTGCAATTTGAAGGTATCTTGGTATTTTTGATGGTCACTTGGCCACAAATACAAATCAGACATGATAAAAACACATTAAGTGAGGGCAGAAAGCAGTTTGGTTTTACCTACCCACTTCTGTGAAGACTACCAATCCCAAGAAATGGGTGAGTAGGATTTGGGATAGGTTGTTTCTCCAAGAAAATATTTCTTCTATTCCAGGACAGCTACCTGGATGAACTACTATCCAATAGTTATCAATACCCTTCCAAAAAGAATTCCTCATGGTTTACTTCAGCCATCTCTCCTTTTCTACTAATGGTAGTCAGAACAATGGATATTTTTGTTCAAAATGCTGATGAAAACACTTCAGAGTTATTTAGACAATGGCTGCCAGCCTCTCTGACAGTAGTCTCAGACTGCATATTTCACTGAAAAATACTGGCATCTGACAATACATGCTTGAAGAAAGAAAGGTGAACAGTTCAGGTAAAAAAAAAATCTGACAAATATATCACTCAAGCATGCATCTCAAATATTAGACTATTTAAAACTTAAGAATGCACATGAATTACTCAAGGGGGAAAAATTATAGTAATATTCTAACAACCACAATAGACAGAAAACAAGAGCCAAACCACACCACAACTTGAAAAACAGATTAATAGTACATATTTCAGAGGGATTTAAGTGCGCTGTCCCACTGCAGCCTAAGTCAATCTAACTGCAGGTCATTTCATTTCTGCCCCCTACATTGTGACAATTTTTGCAATTCCCATTTCTGAGCACCAGCCTGACAGAACACTAAACTGACCAAAACAAAAGCATGAACTACAACTTGAAAATGCACTACATAAAACATTAGGATAAACGCGATTGTGCCTGATTTCCCTCAGTTGTCCATTTTAACACTGATGGCATGTAAGTTAGGAAACCCTACTATAGTAGTCATTTAGAGCCAGTAGTTTTATTATTTGCTTGCACATTCCTTGTGGAATGAAGGAATACATGTGAATGTTTTCCATTCACAACTGTGGTCCACTGCCTAGTATATTAATCAGCTTGCCATTCTGACTCATGTTCCTCAACTCTTGGTAAGATTTTTCAAAAGTTAATAGTGTCAGATTTGAAGATTGCTTAACAACATTTGAAAAAGACAAACTGTCGCCCCTTTTGGTAATGATGTGCTCAATATTTACTAAGTGAAGGCTTAAAGATGGAGGAACAGCTGAAGTTCAAAATTAATGCTACCAGAATGAGTGTCTTACACAAGTGATCTAGATTCTCAGTTTTGAGTCTCAATCATCAAACAAGGCAAGCCTTGTTAAGGAATCCAGTTATTTCTTAGTTCTGATGATCCTAAACTTCAAAAAATGCCTGTTACTTACTTGCTCTTTATCCCACAGGCCAGAAAAGTTACAAAATAAGGGCAAAACAACTGCAGTGTGTTTATTTGGACTCAAATTCTAACCTATTCCAAGATGTATGGTTTAATCTTTCTCACTAAAAGACACTTACTGAAATAGTGATTGTGGAAATGATAATGGGTAGACAGTCATAACAAAAAAGACCCAGCAAGCCATATTATATAACTGGAACTCTTCAGTGCTTTGGTATTCTTAAATTATTAGGTCACTAGCAATTAATGCAAAGCTATGCAGCAGCAAGAGTCAGCACCAAGAACAACATAATAAAAAGAACTCGAGTCCGAAAGTTAATTGAAGCAGAAATATGTTAGATCAAGAAAAGAGTAGGAAAAAAAAAGAAAATTTCTTTGCACTAATCAGCTTGAACTCACAGACTATTCACAGAATATTTTCTGTGAGTTCAGATTTAGTAAAGCTAGGCAATAAATTAAACTTAAGAATGTATGCACTGTTTGTGTAGAAAATCATAAAATATTCTCAAGTCATGTCAGGTATTTATGATGTGATGCCTATCAGAAATATTCATGTCAACTCAGCCCTAAAAGTCAAACAAATTTCCAGCGTTAAATAGTGAACTGTGTAAGATCAGATCACAAAACTATTGCTTGAAATGAACCTGACATCTGGGGGGAACTGCTATGGTATTTTCAATGACATTACACAAATACTAATAAGACTGATAAGGCTGTTCTCATAGCAATTAAGGTTTTTCAAAAATGCAGATGCTAAGGTTTTGATTTTTTTAAAAAATATGAACAATTAGAACTTCAGGAAGGTACATTAGTAAAAAAAAAATGCTGTTGGCAACTTTATAATTGGATTGACCCCATGCTCCATTATGACAACACACTCTTATAATTACAGTAATGTCTAAATGAGTACTAAATATTAAGGCTGTAATGAGTCATGTTGTTTTACACGTGTTTTTAGCAGAGCACAATGCTAACAGCATCTGATGACTTGGCTCTTGTTTCCTTTCCAAGAAAAGCAACTCAAAACTTCTCACAGCAACCTGTTCCTGCTTTCCTGTATGGGTCAGGAAATCAGGCCTCTGTTTCCTCTCCACATGTTGCAAGAGGAAGAACACTGCAGAGCTACTTCCTAAAGGAACTCTTCTTGCCCACCCCTTCCTTGACAGCCCTGAAAGAATTATGTGTATTATGTACGATGGGGGAAGGAGAGCCAGATTGCATGTCAGTGCAGGTCACAGTTACAATGCAGCAGATCTCAGAAAGGTGTAAGGTCTGATAAGAAGCAAGTCTTCTCTACTTGCTGTGTCAAATCACCAATAGTTTATCTAAAGGTCTGTGCCCTTGAAGCACAAAAATATATTGTTTTTAAGCATAACTGGAAATACCTTTCTATCAAGAAAAGTTGTCTGGCTATGTGACTTTACATGGTGCTTGCAGTTATTTTTCCAGTCCCAGAGATAATTAGCACAAGGGCGCTTTGCCAAGCTAAAGCTGAGAGAATATCCTTCACAGCCTTTCTGGGCATTTGTGTCCTTTTCCAATTTTTATGCTGCTGTCACTGGACTCTGGCATTTCTTACCCGATTCATTTGCTTTCTCTGGTAATCATATGCAATGAAGATATGCATGGCCAACATTTAAACAGGCTGCAGATCAATTAGTGGTCTTAAGTTTATCTGATTTTTATCAAAGAAGACAGAGCTTTGGGTCGATTGTCAGAGCCTGTGTCAAGTTGACCTTTTCAGAGACGTCTACATTGCCAGTCCCTTGGGCAACTTGTTGTCCCCTGTTAGTCTCTGAATGGCAGAAGTCTGTTCTGCTCAAGCACAAAGTATACACAGATGTCTATATTACATTCTTATAGGTTTGACAGCAACTGCATGTTGTATCTATAAACTGTCCTTTAGCAGTGACACTTCCTCAATGATGATAAGCTAATTTATGCAACTAAATCTCCTTTGTGCAGAAATGAAAGCTAATTGAGTCATTACAAAGTAATTCAGGAAGGAATACCTTGTATAAATTGGCTTACTTTATAAATCCTTCTCAAGTGGTTTTCATGCATCCTAAGTGGTGCTTAAGCAGTTTTGCTGCCATCACATACCCGGGTAAAAGACAGCTTTACAGAGCTATAAAAACATTATTTTAAAACAGCAAATGGAAGAGAAAAGAAAATAAAGGCAAAAAGAAGGTGTATACACAAAATAAAGAGGAAAGGTTTTAACTACCTGAAGCAGTGGTAACTTCCTCCTGGCTCTCATTGCTTGGCAGTTCAGCTTTTGAAGAAAGACGTTCTTCTGCAAAACACGTAAGTGCAAATGAAATTCTGAAGGGTCACCTCAGCTGATAGGAATTACAGCCCACAACAGCCTGAAAAACACACTCTATATTTCCAGATTGTAAGCCTTGTTTACTATTTTGCACTTATACAGAAGTTGGAGCATTGTTATTTCTGTGGTTTCCGCCATCCATCCAAACGCTCCAAGAGCTTTCTTTCAAAAAATCTCAGTTGTGAACATCTGTTTCCCTTTTCACTCTGGTCTGAATGCAGTCATATAGAGCTGCAGTTCTGCTGATTTTCAGTCATTCCCAGACAATTAGAATGAGGGTCCTCTTCTGCTGCATACATTTCTTGCCAGAAAAGGATAAAGAAAAGGAAACCAGGGTGTGAAAAGTATTTCCAGCCCATGCAATAACTCAGTTGTAGAGAGCAGTGTGCAATGAAAGCAGATGACATCTAACCTTCAACACTGTCCTACAGACACAGGAGCTCAACACCTGCATGATAGGAACACAGCCACTACAGATACCATGCCCTTCACTGCTCCTGCCCACTGTGCCTGACCATGGTCTTAAGCAAGCCAGACTCTATCAGATAAACGACTCAGTGCAAGTTTAGGAGACAAGAAAAGAGAAAACCTGGCAGTGATCAGCTCTAAAGCATGTTTTCTGGCTAGCAGGCTTGGAACACTCTGAAATCCCCCCAGGCAATTTCAAAAGATGTGCTCCATACTCCCTATCTGGCACAGATATTGAACTCTCTCATGTCCAGACCCTCACTTGAGTAAACCCACACTCTACTCAGTACAGGGACACCAGATCTGCTCCTCACATTTCCCAGTCAATAATTCTGTTGATGATGTAAAAAAGGGGAACAAACTTTTAGCTGAATTCTGTCTTTAGGTTCATAAGGAAGTAGAAACAAATTCATTTTGACATTTACAGTATATCAAAACTGACAAGGCTGCTGTATTGAATGAGGAAATAGTATATTGATAAACCCACTTCTCAAACATGAACTGGACTTTCAATACATTTAAACTATCTGGCTTTGCTACTCATCACATCTTATACAGATAGTCAAACTTCTTTTTAAGATACACATTTCAGCAACTAATTTTGATATTTTACTCATGACATACAACAGATAAAGCACTCACAGTGTTTGAAATGTTCCTCATTGTGAAAATCTTATGTAATTGCCCATTTACTTTGACAAAGTGTGAATTTTATATCAAGAGTTCAAAGGATTTTTTAACCTTGTAAAAATTTAATCTATCCACAAGACTATTCCTGCAAACATTAAAGCAGATGTTTAAAGCACAAGAGTAGACCTGTTGGAATGAGTATGCATAATTGCTGCTAACCTCTATACACAGCCTTACAAATATTACAATTACACTGTAAGATTCACTCTACAAAGAGCTTTGAAATTCTGCTCCAGTAAGCCAGCAAGATTTTTTGTTCTTGAATCTTGACTAGTTAAAAATCTGGTAAAGATGAATATAAACTATTTTTTAAGCCAAGGTAGGGGGGGAAAGAACAGAAAAAGAAAATCCTAGCAATAGAACAGGAGAAATCTGAAGCTGCAGTACACACAAAAAACTCCAAACTATGTGCTGCATTCAGATGTTCAAATGTATTCCCCTACTTGGCATTAACTTCTGTCACACATTTCCAAGTATGCTCATCTGTTTATTTTAAGAACTCACAATTGGAGCATAAATGGCAAAAATGCATCCCTATGTGCTGTCCAGAGCACTAGGAGGCACTGTCATTCTGTGGGTTCCCTACCATGATTACACCCCTCATAGGGAGTAGTACTCCAGTAGCAGTGACATTTTCTAGAATTTCTCCCTTCTCCCAGAAAAAAACACCTCCATCCAACACACATGGTATTATATAATCCTTTCATTAAATAGATGTTGATATTACATGTTACTGAATGTTTGGACCTAAATCAGTTGCTGTGTTGAATGTCGTATGGATTTTAACTCTATCACTTATCATGGTCATCAGACTAGTTTAAACTGAGGACTGACTCCAGTAGAGGGTATCTCAACTAAAGCAAAGCAGCAGCAGAAGTTTGAAGAGACTTTTTTGTAAGGTACAGCTGAAAACATGTAGACTGCATTGTGATTTCACTGAAAATATTTAGAATATATGTATTCTTTTGAAAAATGTATTTCCTAGAAACAAGAGTTGACCAGATCCACATCTGAAGATATGAAAATATCTGAATCAAAGCTCTTTAAATTCCAAAAGGTGCCAAAGTCAAGCAAAAACTCACCACAATTTGCATAATTTGCATACTGGTTTGTATCTCAACCATCCCCATTTATCCCAACTTGCTTTACACTACAGAGTTGTCACAGAGAAGACAAAGTTTCAGGTACAATTAGACTGAAAGAGGCACTCCATAAGCATGCTGGACATGGTCCAGCTGCTAATGGGCATTCAGTGCACGGTATCAGGCTGAAGTGACTCCATAGGAAACCTCCTCTGAAACACACACAACAAACATCAGGTCCTTGGCACAAACCTCTGCTTTATGAATCTGTTGCAAATGGTTCACGCTATTTGCTAATGCAGTCATGCTCAGAGTGGAGCAGTTGTAGTAGGCTTGGCTTAGGGTGGTAAAAAAGAACCTGTGGTTCTTAACTCTTGTTTTCTGGTATTATGGCCTGAAGCAGTAACTATGTGCAGGCCGTGTCCTTTAAACATAGCAATCTCAATTACCTGAGGAATTACAGCTGCAGTCTGATGCAACATGCATACCTTTGTGTTGCAACGTGGCAGAGAGTCAAAAGATGAAAAGTTAAATTAAAAAATACTTCTGGTATTTTTAAGATACTGTGTATAAGGAGTCATGCATACCTTTAAAATAATCTGTTCCAGCTTTTCCTCTTCTTCACACCATTGCTATCACTGCAGAGAGAAAATACTCTTTTCTACCTTCTCACTATGTCAAAATGAGACTAACCTACACTTATCAAATCAATGAACTCTTCCAGAGCTGTAGATCCTAAGAAACCCTGAGATACAGGTTATGTTCCATACTATGCTGATACTTAGAGACCTTAATGGCAAACAACCTACAAAATTCTTGTGACAATGCAACAAGGAACTAACTATATTTATTAAAAGTTTCCTTCAGTTAGTCCATGAAAGTTGTTGAAAATAATTTACTTACTCAATTTGCAGTTTGAAGAAAAAACAGAAAAATAATCGTCCAATCACATATGATTCTACCATCCACAAAAGTTAAAAAATGAACAATGAATTCTACATTTGCTGAGGTTTTTTATATGAAACCTTTAAGGGGAGGAATGAAAAAAGACTGCACTACTTCAGTATAAAATGGATAAGAGTTTGGCTTGAACAGTGCATTCCTCCAATGGAATGTGGTATCTCAAGGATAAACATGCATAAATTTAGCAGTTTCCTCTACTAACATGTTACCTATCTTTTTACATTAGATTCTAATTTAATGCCATTATTATTTGGTATTCTATTGCCTTCTAGTTTCTGACACATTGTCATTGCACAATACTAGTTCACACCTTGAAAAATCCCAGTTTGTGAGTTAATATATTCTATTCAATGCTTTGATTACAGTAAACAAAACCAGCTCAGCTATGCAGCAAAATCTACCAAACCACACAGATGGTTATAAGCTTTTCATTGTGTGGTTTCCATAGCAATCATATTGCAAATCTGGAAGCTTCTTGCAAATAAGCAGCTTGTATTTACATGCCTCTCAGCTGCAGCACGGAACACAACAAGTGAAGTTATTATTCCTATCACATATTGTTAGCAACATGACTGGAAGATGTTTTGATCAGATAAAAAGTACTGCAGTGAACTAATTTTTCATCTATTTCATAATGATACAAGCAATCACACACTTGTAATGCACATTCACGTCTCTTCATTTGAAATCTCACTGTAGTGTCAGAAGGTTATAAGCATACAAACAAGTCTTGGAAGATAGACCCCCCAACAAAAAATTATTATCAAATAATCAATTTTAAAAACTACATAGTGTCTTTACTACTGTACTTGGCAGGGAGGACAGATGCACGCAAAAAAACCAGGTGTGTACATGAACTCTGCTGGCACTGAATATCACAGATCTACACTGTTCTGCCCAAGAGAAAGTAAAAGAAATAATGCCATGTTAACACCAAGAGTATTACTCCTCCACAGTGCTTTTTTGCTGCCAAATAATGACTCCACACAAATGCAAAAAAGAACTTTCAAACCCAAATAAATGCTTACCATGGGAAAGAGTCAAGACCTTTTCTGTCCAGAATTTACAGTTTTATGAATTGACCCACTCCCCACAACAGATGGATTATTACTCTAATAAGGAACGTAAATCAACCCAGCTACATAATTTTTAAAAAAATAGCAAGAATTGGCTTTTTTAAAAACAAGAGTATTCGTTCAAACATTTAATATTTCCAGAGAAGCAGCAATATATGCACAAAATTTAAGAAGAAGATTGTTTATATAATTTGGCCAAACTGACATCTTCTGCTAGCATTTGTGGTAAGGGCTAGTGACCATCAGGGTCAAAGGAATAAGTATTAATGCCCTGTTTTATTCCCTTACCTAAGGTCAGTGCTCCCCAGCCTTGGGGATGGGGTCCTCTGCAGCATTCTCACCTGTACAGGCCTGTACACTTCACCCAAACTCTTAGAGTGTTTTAGCCTAAGCAGCTTCATAGAAAATCTAGTAGGCTTACTTGCCGTGGTATGTGTATTTATAATGGCAGAGATTTTCGTTTCTGGTATCTTCTTTTAGACTTCAGATCCACCCATTATATATTAGAGATCTCTCTGTACGAAGAGATCTTCAAATGCAATTAGCAAAACTCCAACTTTGATAATCCTCCAACATTAGCAGCCTAGTGTACTCTGTAAACAATGAAACAGTCTGTCAAAGACTGCTAAAGGTGCTATTGTCTAGCCATGGTGTGAGTTCTTGGGGGCAGCAGAGAGGGGGAGACAGACTCTTGTTTTATTAAAGCTCCACCTGACTGTACAATAGTGCATGATTTGAGAAGGAAAATGCCTCCAGGACACTGAGAGACATGGGAAACAAGTTGGCTGCTAGAGAAGAGATTATAAACATGAGAATTTCTTAGCATGACATAAGAGAGGACATTTTAATGCTACTTCTATGGGTCAGCTAGTTACCACCCAACAGCTCAAACAAAAAAAGTTATATTCCTGCATAGGAAACACGAGTGTAAAAAAAAACCAATTTCCACAACACAAGCAGAATGATAGAAACAGGTCACCCAAGCAGAGGCCAAACACTGGGATTGCAGACAAGATGATATCAACATATGTCAGCGGAAGCAGAAGTTGCATCTGACTAAATGGTCATCATTGTGTTCAGAAATATGATGGGAAACAGGCAATACAGAATTGTATTCCAAAAAAATACAGAAAGAGATCTCTGGGTTATCAACAATACAAAAATACATCTTAAAGAAAAATAATATGCATATTGAGATGCTTCAGTTTTAGTTGATGACAACCCATGCCAATTCCTAACCCAAATTTCTTTCAACATGTGATCCAAGTCTGATTCCAAGATGGAGACAAAAGGTTTCACTCAAATATATCACCATCTAAACTCCAACTAACACTTTTGCACAACTTTTAACCAGCTCTTTGAAAACAACCATTATCTAAATTCTAAAGTAGGGTTAAATATACACACCACTCTTCCTAACCAGTAGACAGTAGCAGAAGTCTGCTATTAATATTAACAATGTCCTGACTTCTCAATGGCCTTGAATAAGTAGCACTGGCTTTACAAAGTGAAAAAGCTAGAATAATGAAATTACTTTGGGAGAGATGGGATCTGTGGAAATTGCTCAGTCTAACACCCTGCTCTAACTCAGAAAGCTAGATCAGGTTTGTAGGAAACAGCATTTGGCCTCTTTTGGTACTCCACACTAAACTGTTCAGCAGCAGTTTAAAAGGGCCGGTACATTTTAATAGCTCACATATGAGACAGCTGAAGCTAATGACTTTCTAGAACAGGATTAGCTCAAATTACTCAGTTTTGTCCAGATCTTGCCAAGTCTCCAGATGTGAGGTTTCCTGTATTCCTTGAGAAATCCTGCACCTTTTTTCCCCTCAGTTGCACTCCTTTTATCTTTAAAAGGTGCTACTGTGCAGCACTGTTACTCCCAGTTGTCTAAGCAATCTGAATAACTAAGCCAGCCGGCTCAGCTAAAAGTGAAGCACTGCGTCCTATTGAGAAGACCTTGGGAAAATCACCTCATCATTCTCACAGAAAATGTTAGTAGATTTTGTTGTAAATTAACTCAGGATCATTGCTGCAAGAGAGGAGAAGTGACATGGGAGTACTGGAATGTCACTTAGACATTTTCAGGGGAAAAAATGAATGTATGAATGTATGTTAACACCTTTCCTCTTTCTTTTTCTTTCCTTTCCCCAGTAACAAATATTCCAGTACCTTTGCTTGCCTGCTTTTGCCCCATTTTGTAGTTACAGCCAATATCCTCTTCAGATCCCACAATTTTGTACATTTACCAAACACAGAAGTTGTATGAAAGCTGCTGTTTCCAGGGCTTCACAAGGCCTTTCAGATTTTAAGAAAAAACTGTCAAAATGGGAGGAAAAATATTCTCAGTCACCTGAATGACCAAATAGAATATATTCACTGGGACAACTGAATAATCCACAGAGGTGCAGGCAATTCCCAGTTCTAGTTATAAATATCTTAAGATTTCATGAACTCAGCTTCCTGCTTGGAGCTCTCCTTGCAAATAAGCAATCTACAGTCATGTTTTGAATGACAGCTCAATTCAACTTAGTTGGCCTCTTCCTTGCACTAGTCTTCCAAACACCAAATAATCTAAAATGTCTGATTAAAACCAAATCAAACCAAACAAAACACAATCTTCTCAATCTTTTTACATACTCTAAATTGTTTTTTCTTTTGTCTTTTTTTTTGGGGGGGGCTGGTAACATGGATGCAAAAGAATTAAGAGTTTGTCAATTCAAAGTTAAAGTAGGAAAAAAATTGCTAGTCTGACAGAATGAAGAGGAAGAGAATCATGTCAAATCTTAGTCACACCAACAGCAAGATTTGGAGGAAAGGAGATAGAAAAAAGGCAGAAAAAGCAGGAGTACCTATCATGGAAGTCCACTTAGAATGCCTAATTTTGCAATACTAACATTTATTTGACAAAATTATCTAATTATTATTATTAATAAAATTCAATATAAATATGCCAAAGGGTAATGTGCACTGCAAAGAAATAAGAGATGTGTTTTGCATTGACCTTTTTATTTCCTCATGAAGAAAGACCTGATAATAGTAATTCTTCTCAAGAGAAAAGATAAAGGTCATCACAAACAAGTTCATCGTGGATATGCACACAATGATTATAATGAAGAATAAAAGAAATTATAGAGAGCCACTTCCAGAAACTAATTCACTGGTTTCCCATTTTCATATTCACAGACATTTTGGATTTACAAATAAAGTCACTATTTTACTATTTTTTTGTCAGAAATCAAGTATTTGTCTAATCCTATATGCTGAGTGAACTGGTCATAATATATTAAACTTAGAAATCAAAAAACTGTTTGATGGGCCATCAAAGAAGGTGAAAATTTTGTGACTTCAAAATCCAGTACAAATTCCTTAAGTCTTACAAAGTACTTTTTTAAATCTTACCTTTGCTTTTTTGATCAAGATATTAGGTAACAACTTCCTGACCTGAACAGAGGCATCTCTGAAGATAAAGTTTCATGTTAAATTTCAACAAAAGCACAATTTTGGCTCTACTTCTAAAATTGTTCCTAAAGCCCCAGTTTTGGCATACTAAATTGAGGCAATAGGCATCCTATATAAATCCATACTTAAACATTTAAAGAAATAATAAAATATTTTATGACACTACTCTTAACAGGTCTCAACAATGTAGAGGAAAAGCTTTTGGGGTTTAATGTTTCTACATGCTCATCTAATTATTTAGCTGATTAACAAAAAGTGCTCCCTTCTCTGTTCCCCATCACCCTAGCAAAAAAAATAGTTGCAATTATTAAACAGAATGCAAATGAATTTCTCAAAGGGACAAAACAAACAACAATTTGTAAGTTTATTCCATTGTTCTATTGTAGGTTCATAGGAATCTGTGCTAGAGATTGCTGGCCTAAATACATGTGGCATGTACATAAGAATATTCTTCTAAACATAATAAAGATTTATATGAATTCACTGTAACTAAAATAAATTTGTTTGTTCTCTCAACCTGTAATAGCTCTTAGCTATGTAAATAATTTAAGCGTTCACATGACATTTTATAAACCTTATTATTAAAATGTTTTGCTAAAATAAATGTGGTGGCTATTAAAATCTACATAGAAAATATAAATAGTTCCCAATGTAAATACATTTAGCAATCAAATATTCAATTAACTAATCTATACTGCATAACTCTGTACTACAGTGTTACTTGACAATCATGTACAGCAGTTCTATTTCTCAAGCTCAAATTTATATGATAGAAAAAGTCTGTAAATGTCAAGTAAAGTTTCTCATAATCATTGATCAGCAGCAAGACTTAAATTTAAAAGCCATTTCTGAAAACTACATATTCTTAATTGTGACAAATGGGACTTGGCATAAAATTTACATACATACAATTTATAAAGCATCTTGCTTAAACCACATAATATCTTCTAATAATCTGCAAGGTCAATGTATACAAATTTATAGTATGATTCTTGAACTTACTCAAAAAAGGGACAAAAGGCAAGGCATAGCTCACTTCAGTGAAAGGTAACATAATACAGTTGTTGGCACGTTTCCACAAGCAAAGTCTGGCTCCCAGATGCTTCTCTTGTAACTCCTTTAAAAACGTTATACCAGGACATTTTTGGAGAATAATTGCATTCCCTGTGTTGATCACTAGCTGCACACTGACAAAAAAAAATTAGCAGTTTTCACCCTTTGGGTATTTTAATTAAAAATAACAAACTCACACTACTGCCACTTTGCACTGTTTATGGCCCAGGCCATTAAATGAAACTATGTCAACTACACTAAATCTTTTCTCCAACTAAAATGATGAAATGAAGTGAAAATGTTATTGCTATGATTCACTAGTATCAGGTTAAATCAGAAATATGCAGAAAATTACAGTAGCAATGCAGACTGTTTACATGTACCACATTCTGGAAAACATTCCCATATTAATCTCTACAAATACTATCCCATTCTTTGATTCTCATATATTAGGTCCATACTGGGATCAGCCACTCTGGATGTCAGATCTTACTAGCCCTACACACCACAAACCACAATACACCTCAGAGAGAAGAGGTAGGACACTGGGATATGGCAATAATTCATAAGCAGGAGATGACAGCTGCTCCCCTGGCAGCTCCCCAGGTCAGCCTGGGATTGGCATGCAGTTGTATCTCAAAGGAACCCATGGCTTCTGGAGTCCCATACTACTAGAATTCACAGAGAGACAGTATTTTGGACTGCCAGAGACAAAACACAGTCCCAGTTGCACTGTAAGCATTGCCTGTCTCATAACTAGATGTCTGAGACAGGCAGTTTATCCAGGAACTTTTTTATGGTTTATATTTTATATATGTATTTTTATATATATTTTATATGTATTTTATATATTTATATAAATATATTTTTATATTTTTAAAATGTTATGGGTTTTATATATATATATAAAATATAAATAATATTTTATTACCTGTAAGGAAGTTATAACAAAATCATATCTGTCTTGAACTTTTGTTTACTGAATTATCTGAAACTGCTATTCAACATCTACTGATGGAAATGTGTCACTTCTTATCATACAATCATTTGGGTTGGAAGTAACCTCTAAGATCATCTCATTCTAACACCCGTGCCATGGGCAGGGACAGCTTCCACTGGATCNACATAATAAAGATTTATATGAATTCACTGTAACTAAAATAAATTTGTTTGTTCTCTCAACCTGTAATAGCTCTTAGCTATGTAAATAATTTAAGCGTTCACATGACATTTTATAAACCTTATTATTAAAATGTTTTGCTAAAATAAATGTGGTGGCTATTAAAATCTACATAGAAAATATAAATAGTTCCCAATGTAAATACATTTAGCAATCAAATATTCAATTAACTAATCTATACTGCATAACTCTGTACTACAGTGTTACTTGACAATCATGTACAGCAGTTCTATTTCTCAAGCTCAAATTTATATGATAGAAAAAGTCTGTAAATGTCAAGTAAAGTTTCTCATAATCATTGATCAGCAGCAAGACTTAAATTTAAAAGCCATTTCTGAAAACTACATATTCTTAATTGTGACAAATGGGACTTGGCATAAAATTTACATACATACAATTTATAAAGCATCTTGCTTAAACCACATAATATCTTCTAATAATCTGCAAGGTCAATGTATACAAATTTATAGTATGATTCCTGAACTTACTCAAAAAAGGGACAAAAGGCAAGGCATAGCTCACTTCAGTGAAAGGTAACATAATACAGTTGTTGGCACGTTTCCACAAGCAAAGTCTGGCTCCCAGATGCTTCTCTTGTAACTCCTTTAAAAACGTTATACCAGGACATTTTTGGAGAATAATTGCATTCCCTGTGTTGATCACTAGCTGCACACTGACAAAAAAAAATTAGCAGTTTTCACCCTTTGGGTATTTTAATTAAAAATAACAAACTCACACTACTGCCACTTTGCACTGTTTATGGCCCAGGCCATTAAATGAAACTATGTCAACTACACTAAATCTTTTCTCCAACTAAAATGATGAAATGAAGTGAAAATGTTATTGCTATGATTCACTAGTATCAGGTTAAATCAGAAATATGCAGAAAATTACAGTAGCAATGCAGACTGTTTACATGTACCACATTCTGGAAAACATTCCCATATTAATCTCTACAAATACTATCCCATTCTTTGATTCTCATATATTAGGTCCATACTGGGATCAGCCACTCTGGATGTCAGATCTTACTAGCCCTACACACCACAAACCACAATACACCTCAGAGAGAAGAGGTAGGACACTGGGATATGGCAATAATTCATAAGCAGGAGATGACAGCTGCTCCCCTGGCAGCTCCCCAGGTCAGCCTGGGATTGGCATGCAGTTGTATCTCAAAGGAACCCATGGCTTCTGGAGTCCCATACTACTAGAATTCACAGAGAGACAGTATTTTGGACTGCCAGAGACAAAACACAGTCCCAGTTGCACTGTAAGCATTGCCTGTCTCATAACTAGATGTCTGAGACAGGCAGTTTATCCAGGAACTTTTTTATGGTTTATATTTTATATATGTATTTTTATATATATTTTATATGTATTTTATATATTTATATAAATATATTTTTATATTTTTAAAATGTTATGGGTTTTATATATATATATAAAATATAAATAATATTTTATTACCTGTAAGGAAGTTATAACAAAATCATATCTGTCTTGAACTTTTGTTTACTGAATTATCTGAAACTGCTATTCAACATCTACTGATGGAAATGTGTCACTTCTTATCATACAATCATTTGGGTTGGAAGTAACCTCTAAGATCATCTCATTCTAACACCCGTGCCATGGGCAGGGACAGCTTCCACTGGATCAGGTTCCTCAAAGATGCACACAACCCACCCTAACACACTTCCAGTGATGTGAGTCATCTACAACTTCTCTGGACAGCCTGTTCTGGTGCTTCACCATCCTCACAGCTAAGTATTTCTTCCCAATATTTATTCTTAATTTTTAAGGAAATAAAATTTGACAGAGGTATGCAAACAAGATAAATTCAGTTCGTATATTTTAGGACAACAGAAGCACAACCCTCATGCTAGGATCCACAGGCTTTCCTGTAGATAATGCTTTCTTTTGAAAATGCAATTCCTTCCTTTCATCTCCAGTTTCATGTTAAGATTCAAGGTCAGAATAATTGTTACAGACTGCTAAGACAGAATGCTTCCACAACCCACAGATGGAAGTATTGGAACATCTTCTTTAAGGATATTTTAAGTTTCAGAGATCCTAAACTAGTTTTCATTAAAACATAGAGTTTTTAGCTGGAGGAAAATAAGATCTGCTAGGAAAAGTTCAGACTTCAAAAAAAGGACTGAAACAAAATATCCACTGTGACAAACATCCCCCTTCTGGATAAGAAGACTGTCCTCCTATCTTGCCATGTAACACAAATCTCATTGACTTGCCAAAAAACTTTCCTCAGTCTCTTCTGGCTTCTTAAGAAAAGATTCTGCCGTTTGCTGCTGAAGCTGATCTGTGTGCCTGCACCCTGCACTTCCCTGGAGCATCCCTCTGTCTCCTCTAGGGCACTGCTACATCTTGCCCTCTCTGCCTGGTCCACTGTGTGGTCCAGGAGCTGGACCCTGCTGACCATTTTCCTTTCCCAGGAACAACCATCCAGCTTTCAAAAAGTTGTACCCAGCCGAGGGAGGAGCAGCCAAGACAAGAAAACAAGCAGCCCTTTCCTGTGTTACCTGCTTTATATATGTGTAAACTAAACATGACATCTATTGCAAACACAGTATACTGCAACACACAAACAAATCAGAGATATATGCATACAGCCAGAAAAACTGAAGCTCTGGTTAATTGGTAGTATTTTCTTAGGCTAATTCCTCCATTTTGAGGAGAGTGGGAAGAAAAGTAAATAGCAAACTGAAAGGAAAAGACATATACAGAAGGATTTATGCTGCTGCATAATAAATTAATTTTAAGGCTGAAAAATTTAAATCCGATATTTGTATCTACAGTAACAGAATTATTAATTCAGCCTTTAGAGCCCACCTTGCCTGGGTATTATTTGAGAATTCAGTTGTACAAATTATGGTTCTTTAATAGCTACCTTGTGGAAACCAGAAAAGTTGAGAAGTGATAGCCTGAGGCACCATATAACCTCTGGTTGCTCGTTTCTCAAAAAACTCTATCTAATGGTTTTAATAGCCTGATATGCAGTCATTCATCACAAATTCAAAAAATTAAGGTTCTTTGATCTATCTATACAGTATTTATCACATTTATACCCAAGCAGTAGAACAGGCCCAATATTTATTTCTATTTTCATAAATATACATAATACAATTGACATTTTACTTCGAACTTGCTAAACTGCAGCAACTCCACAAATTTATGCTTAATAAACTATCTCACATAACAAGACATTTTCTCTGAATGCTTGCATTAAGTGTATTGCACTGCTTCTTAATTAGATAAAAACAGTGCCACCAGAGAAAACTGCTTTCAAAAGAAAATACTTTGGGTCCACAACCCATTGAAGACATGCATGCATAAAAAAGCTTTGTTCACATTTAACATGAAGCCAGCTGCCAGAGACAGAGTCAACACTGAAAAAACTATGATACAAATAAAATTACTTTGTGTGATTTTTTTCTTGCCACGATGACAGGTTTTTCTGAGACAGGATTCTATCTCTTAGTAACAGTTTCTGTCACATACTGTTCACATCAGATTGGTTTTACAAATCAATAAAGTCATTGTTTAATGCTGGTACACAGAAAATAGAATAAAAATTACTGACCAGTACCTGCAATAAAGCATCTTCTTTCCATAAGTAAATTCATTTCAATAAGTCTTAAGCTAATTAGTCTTTGAAGGAGTTCTTTAAACATAGAAAAGTATGATTAAAAATACTTACGTTTTAGATATGCCTTGTAATTTTAAGCAAGTAAGTTTTAAAATACTAGTAGACAATTATTTATTTAGTGCTGTATTTTTCGTTTGCTTTGGTTTGGTTTGTGTTTTTGGTCTGATTGGATTTTAGGATCCTTCTCTTTTAAAGTCTGAAATACATAAATAAAATTGAGCATTTGCTAACGTGAGAATTTGATAAACACGGCCAAGAGAATTTGATAAACACAGTTCACAACATGAACTCCTTTGATGTAGTCTAACAGTAGACCACAACATTAGGAAGACCACTTCTATTTTGTCCACCTGCGAACTCTGAAATCTATGAAGCCTGAAACATCTGAAAACTATGAAGTCTCTCACGCAGTTCCAAGAGAGGAGAATAAATACCTATGCTTAATAGCACACACTTTCTATTTACTGTAGATACTGTAATTGACTGCTTTTAATCTCACAAGTGACCAAATTATCTGCAGCAGAGATATTTCACTGAATAAAATAAAGAACTTTAAGAGTATTTATCAGTGGACAAACCCACCCTCTCACATGCAAATCAGACTAAATATGAATACTCAGTTATTATTCCACTTTTACTGGCCTCCTCACTTTTGCAAAAGTGTGTGTGATGAGGGAGCAGGGGGTGAATTGCACCATGGACAGCAGGCTTTCTGACAGCTATAGGCCACCTGTTGTTCACAGACGGCCACTTTATATTCGCTTTAAAAGAAATGCAGAAGAGCCTGTGAACCTTATTTTTCCTCACAAAGACCTGCCACTTCCCACTCAATGGACATCTCATTCTTTTCAGTTACACCAGATTTTCTTACTTCCTCTTCCATCACTGACACCCAACATCAATGGAAAGAAAGGCTCCCTCTTTAGATGTAGAATTACAGTAATTGAAGATAATGCCCAAGCTCTTGTGGCAGACAAAAGCTGAGGTCCAGGTATCAAATTCCTAACCACCTTGTGGATGCAATGTCTTTAAATATTTGTCTGGATTCGTAACTCATGTCTCATGAGCACTTAGTACTAGCTGAAGGATAACTTCAAGGCATATATAAATCCCATAAGAGTACTGCCCCAAAACCCAGAGTGACAGAATTCCGACACAGCTCCATTTCACCAAAGCTGCTGGGATTCAACAATATCCAGTTAAAAGAGATTGTTTTTCAATCATTTCCATGTCTGACACTTAGCAGATCCCAAATCCCAGTGATCAAGTTGACAAAACAGTATGTCTTGGACCTAAAAAAAATTTTCTTTCTTTATTACTTTCTACAATAAACGTAGTTCACATCTGCTTTTCACTGCTTTTGTATTACTTTAATTGCTTTTGAATTACAGCTGAGTAAGCACCCTGTAGCACCCCCTTGTCCTTATTATGTTACTCCCCCTATCAGCAAGATAGTAGGTGCAAACATACTCCATTTATATAGTAATATAATGGCTAAACAAGGGAAAAATGCTTCTTAAGAACTCTGAGTTTCAATTTTTGAAAAATAAAATTGAAGAATCCTCACTGTTTTAAAAGAAAAGAAATCCATTGCTGTGTTCTTGAATCTGAAAGGTGTTTTCATGGAAATTATTCAAAAAACTTTCAGCAATTACTTTGAAAACTTATCTTCAGTACTGTCCTCAAAAATGCTGATCTTACACACAAGTCTTTTCAACTTCAATTACTCCTGACCCTACTTATATTTTACACTTTGAAATCATTTACTAATTAAAAGTACTTAGAGTTCTTTCTGTGGAAAAAAAATGATACCACATCAGCATTAAATACAATTTCTGGATGAGAACTAAAGAATTCCCTAACTACTGAAGGCAAGCGATAATCACCACAAGGAATTTGGACCATATGCCAAAATATATAATATAATGACTTAGCAGCAATGATCACAGGTAACATCTCAGACTCCATAATCACCCATGTCTCTGCTGACTTAAACCTACTCCTCTGGTTTGCAACAACCAATTAACAGTTTCTTTCTTTAAGCCTACTGGTTTTAGGAACTGATTGTACAGCTGTAATGCACAACTGGGACTGCTTGGCACCAAACACTGTGTTTTGGCCCACATACCCTGACTGTGCTATAAGAAGCAAAGGCATCCTGAAAAAGAATTTTCATTAACATAGTGCTGTGAAATCTTCACTTCTAGCATCAAGAAGTCAGTATATATGGCATTACATCTTGAGAAAACAAATATATGCCGTGAGTGTCCATGACTGACAGATGAAACTTGCACTCAAACTCCACTACATAATCATCACTTCCTTCTTCCCAAGAAAAGGTACATCTGAGAACATGTTCTTTCCCCCCCCGCCAACCCTCACACTCATGAAAAGGGTCCAACATTGTAAAAGAAGTTTCTTCAAAACTGTAGCAGTCCAGCAAGAAGAAAGGATGAAGATGGTATTGTTATCCTGCCTAGCTGCAGCAGTTTGCTGTTAGAAAAAAAATAAATCATGAAAGCTGCTTGAAGAGACAACCATAAGAAAGAAACAGGTCATTCTCTACCTTCATATTCAATGTCAGAAATGTTCTGAAATTACATCAATATAATTTTTAACTATTAAAAATGCTTTGTTTAAAATAAGTAAACAAATTGAAGTGTTTCTTTGCACAGCACACTTCTCATTGCATGAAAGTTAAGATATTTCTTACCTGTTCCTGAGCTTTGCATTAGTTACAGAGTTTCTGTACCTAAGCTTCCAACTACACTGCAAAACAGAATTATTGGCCAGAGACCTGCGTTTGACCAAACAGTTTGGCAGAGGATTGATAAAAGGAATCTAAAGACAAATACCAGGTTTCCATTCCCACCATCCTGTGCCCAATCAGAGACTGAATCAATCCTCAAATTTAATTTATGGAAAACTAAGAACGGATGCAAGTTGTATTGGCTGGAGATCACCACAGCACTGAATTTCACCATCCTTACCTCTTTCTCACCTGAAAGATCTCTGTGTTAGGGACAGGCTAAGAGATTACACAAAGCCCCAATACCAGTATTGTGTCACAGTACATTGCTTCAGGATTTCCAGCCTTATCTGTTCTGTAAGGGTTCTGTAAGGGAGTTTTACTGCTATGCAGCAAACAAGCACCAACAAAATAAGAATCAAACTTATCTTTAGAATAATTTTAATGGAAATTACACTGCATACCATGGAAAGTCATGCTATAATGCAAGTTTGTGAGGCTAAAGAGAACAAAAGGAAAAAGCCAGCACAAAATTGGAAATTAAGGTAAGTATGTTAGCTTAGATTAACACCTCTTTTCTCCTATTGGGCCAGAGTGTGGTAGACAGCACACAAACTGAGCTGAGTTTGAAGAAAGGATTAAGGGGGCAGGCAGTAGTTGGTATTGCAGTTTTGGGTATGTGCTTCACACAGATGTGAAACCACAGAAAACAATACTGAAGGCCCTTAAAACTATGCCACTGAAACCACAAGTTAATAAAAAAATTCTGTCTTCAAGGGCTGTAACAGATGGGAACAACTTTAAAGCTGGCACATGTTCTGTTTTATGACAAGGACAACTCCATTGTTTAAAATACCACTAAGCTAGAAACTCTACAACTCTAGCATCGATGTAGCTCCACCCAGAACACAGAGTTATTTAATACTACAGTTTCAGAAGTTATGTTACAGCTTGTAACATTCAGCTGTGGACTGCAAAATTATATATAGTGTACTAAGGCAGAAAATAAATAGCTGATTAAGAAAAATGGTCTTTTACTAACAACATTTTTCATTTTGCTTAGCCAAGTTTTCCTCCATGATTTTATTAAAAACCTAAAAGACTAAAGCCTAGTTTGCTGAAGACAGTATAAAGATTTCTTTTCCTGAAGAATCTTCCAAGGGAAGTTTTACAAGTTGGGAATTCTTTGAAAGTTCTGATGTTTTTTACTTTACCTGAATAACCACAGTAAAACACTGACTAATACTGAGAACCATGAAAATTATCCTTCTATGGTAAATATGAATTTGTATGGGCTATTAAAGAAGAAAGTGACTTAACAGATCAAAAGATTAAATTTCCTACATCTCTTTGTACCCCTTCCAATTATCAGCCTGTCAGCAGACAGTACATAGTGCATACCACTGAAATCTATGCTTTAGGCTAATAGACTGCTGGCATTCTGGATACTGGTTTGAACCTATCCAGCTTCTGCCTGGAAAATTCATTTACACTGTCTCCCGTCACAAGCAGGAGAAAAAAAATAGCTAAGCAATGAGATAGCTAGAGAACAGTGTCAGTGCTGATTACTGCCACAGCTCTCAAAATTTCCCGATTTTCAAAACCATGTAAAAATTTCAATATCCTTTTTTCAATCCAAAAACACTTTATTTAAATATCACACCAAATATTATCAACTGAACTGCCTTAATTTCCTTCTGAAATGCTGGCTTGAAAAACACTGGAAAGCCACAGAAATGCAAGATTTTACTTACTTGAGAAAACGCAAATTATAACCAAATAAATGATAACACAGTACAATCAGCTGTGCACCTGAAATTCAATATTTATAAAGCCAGTGGATCTGTGAAAACAGAGGATTAGAATCCTCTAACATGAATATGTTTTGATGATAAAAACAAAGTGGAGATTAATTTCTTCTCCCTCTTCACAAGGATCTAGCATGTTTGCCTTCTGCATTCCAGAGCTTAGCACAGCTTTGCAGCTGTACAAATAATTTTTTTCTGTTCTCTTAACAGGCGTTCCAGATTTCTTATTTGTTCTGTATTATTATGCCAGGTAACAGCAGGGATAATGATGCTCCACCTTTTGACCATGAAAGGAAGAAAGTGTAATTCACTTACCTGGGAAAATAGAAAGGACAGCCAACTGTAATTAAATGCAACCAATCAAGCCTAATTAAAGGAGACGAACCAAACTGGAGTGTACTCTTTTACCATCAAGTTTAGATGAACAGCTATACAAGAAACAAGTAAGGCCTGCTCCTGTGAGGTTTCTCAACCAGCATTTCATCTAACACACTTCAAAATGATATGGATTAAGACAAAAAGACTGCTCTAAGGCCTCAGAGCCACAAGTCTGTAATTCCATTCAGGCATATGATTATTAAAGCACATTTATGGAAGATAAAAGGACTAAATAATCACCTAAAATCTATTGCAAACTTATGCTTTATTTTTACTTAATTATGTCAACACATCTGAGTCAAAACTAAAAACTCAACTGTAAAAGGTAAAATGGTCTTTCCTGAGAAGTTCACAATTCAAACAGATGAAATGGAAAAAGCATGAGATAAAGGAAGATAATCTCTACTTGATAACATGAAAATGAAGCACACTCCAAGATCACAGGGAAATAAATTAATTTAACTAAAAACTGAAACTAAATTTTGTGAACTACCCCTTCTTTGTGATGTTGTTACATTTCAGGTTTATTAGCCACATTAGGAGATAACAGCTCACGGAAAACTGTCGTAAAAATGGGATGTCAGTGAAAATACTCGAATTCCTACAGAATGACACCAAGGCAGCAATTCACTGAAGACAGAGCTCAAAGCAAAGAACTCAAAGTCTACATTAACCAATGCCCTTCTCCCAGTATTTTATGTATTACTGCTCCAGATCTACTTACTGTCTGACATTCAAATGAACAGGTAGGCTAAGTGAAGCTCAAAAAGAGTAATTTATCCCAGGATTATATAGAGCTTCTTTAACAAAAGCATAAGCAAGCATACAAGACTGCTTTCTCCAAGAATCTCAGCATCCACAAAGCACTGTAATAAGATCTGGATGTATCTTGTAGCTATAAGATTAAGCTTGGTAATGCAGTTTTTATATTCACTGCAGAGAGTTTTTCAGCATGCATGACACACTGTATGTCATTTCAGCAGAACATGCATTCTGTGTTGAAGTAATCTAGGTACAATTCAAAGATATGGATCAATCAAAAAAACAGCTCCTAAAGATATATAATTTTATATCTTATAATTTTATGATATTCATTTTTATGAGGCACTTTGTTTTTTCACCCTTTATTCACTGAAATGACCTTAAATTGAAAATCAAGACAAAGTGTAAAATTATCTTTTCTGCAGTGGTCAGGAAATTCTACCTAATAGATACAGAAAGTCAGTCAGCATCACATGAAACAACTAATTCTTCCTCTCAGATTATTGCTGATAATTGCACTGCTCCAAACAGCAAGGGGTATAGAACTCAGTTTCATAAAAAGTGATTATTAATTGTCATATCACCTTAAAGTATCATTTGTTAACTAATGATAACTGAAAAACTGATTTTTTTCGTAGCTTCCCAAAATTTAATAAAGAACAGCACCTTTCTCCTAATACTTGAATGTCTATAATCAAGACCTTTTGCCAAGCTCTTTTACTTTTGTTTTGCCATCTGACAGATACAGTTGGACATTTAGAGCCATAATCATTCAACCGCATTGGAAAGTTCACAGTAAAAAGTTTTTGTATCATCACAGTCATGCTGGAAAACATGAAATAGAACAGTGTCAATACTCATGTTGCTTTCCTTGCAGTTCATTTCCAGAGTATTTTCAAACAAAAGCATTGCTTTCTTGCAGGATTATAATGCCATGTATTAGGCAGAAAGTGGTAATATTTCGAACTATAGAGAACTTCTGCTTAATACAAATGCCAAAATGAATAAAGAAAAAAATAACAGGCATGTTGCTGGAAAAAGCTGCAAGGCTTTTCAATTTTTTAATTTTAAAAAATCACATACCAGAAAATGTTAATGAGCTGAAAGTCCCCTGAGTTCACTTTTACACATTCTGTGCTATTTTGATGCCCCTGCTAAAGAAAACCGTTCTCACTCAGAACTGAAGTTGTTCTTTTTCAGCATCATAGCAAAATCTGAAATCTAAGAGCATCTTATTCGTCGTACTTATTTGCTCACTTCCTTTAAGCCACTCAGAGTTATCAAACTAGAAGTAGAGAAGACACAATGATTGCAAGTCACACAGTCAGAAAGAATTCAACAATACCTTTAACTTCTTCATAAATGCTATCATCTATTGGTTCACTGTTCACTTGTCCAACGTCATCATATTCCTCTTCCTCCTCCTCAGGAATAGTATTAGATCCCGTATCTATGTAACAGCAGGTTAAAGAGTAAACATTTAATGGAAAAGAATGCCTAACAAGAAATTTATGCAAAATGAAAACAATTCTTCCATGACCTACTCTTTCCAGTACGTTCTGCCTTTTTTTTTTTTTTTTTTTCCACTTTTCAAGGGCTAAGAAAGAGTTTATATGAAGGAGCTTGTATAAGGGACAGCTTTCAAGCTAAATAGTATTCTGGGAGAAAAGCAAAAATCTTGAAGAAAGAGAAAAGTCATATAAAGAAAAAAAAGAGAAAAGTCATATAAAAAGTCATATAAAGGAAAAAAAAGAGAAAAGTCATATAAAAGTCATATAATTGAAAACTAGGACTTGCTACCCAAAACTTGGACATGTGGGAATCCTACAGGTACTAACATGACAGATAAGTAAATGGACAGAACTACCGTCACTAAGCAATATTGGCAATAAAAGTAACTGCCCTACTGGCTGGCTTACCTTGAATTACAAATTTGACTTGCTGTACCCATTCCTCTGCTTCTTTGGGAGTGGCAGCTGTAAACTATTAAATGTTTATTAATAACTATTAGCAGTAATGTCAAATACACAACTACTATTTCACTAGCAATAAAAAAGAGGGAATGTAACATTCCCGTCACTTCCTCAAGAAACCATTAGCAATTCTTTTCATGTCTTCTGGTACTTTTCTTGCAAGGATGCTTCTTATAATGTACAGCTAATTTTGACAAATTTACGTAATTGAAGGAGAGGATGATGGATTTGAAACTCTGATCAGCAGCTGGCAGCTGTGCAGAAAAAAGCTGCTTCTCTTCATCAATGTCAAAGCCAGAACTGATGAACAAAATTTGCCCTTGACAATTAGAAGACACCCATGAATTTCTTTAGACTGCTGGGTACAGTTTTCTTAAAAATGTTCTTGTCAGAATCCAACACACTACCTGACAGCTTAATTAACTGGCTTTCAACCACAATCTCAGATATTTAAAACTTATTAAACTTACATTCCATATTGATGTCTGGCTGATAGATCTCTGAATTGCACAGCTGATATGTGCCTTTTTGTAGATTTTCCTTGAAAAGCCATGACCAATACAATATGTATTTAACACTGACACATATTTTAACTTTTTTTTTTTTACTATTTAATTCATCCAAGAAATAACACAGACACACTATACAATAGATATTAAAATGCTAATATTGAAATGACCAATAGATAAAGATGATAGATTCCCTTGCTCTTGACCAAAAAGATAATATTTGAACATGCACATACATACATTTAATCAGATTTTTTTTCCTAATATATGAATATACAATATATGCAAGCAAGGGTTTCCTTTTTTCATTAAGATATCAGTGACAGTTGTTTCACTGAAATGTTAATTCAGTAACTGGAATTGTAACAGCTCTGTCAATTAGATTTCAAGTCAACATAAAAAAGTCCAACCTGATAAATGCGCTTATCTGGAGCAGAGATTTCAAAACAACAATCTTTCTTTGCATCCTTCCGAAGGCTATTATTCATTCTGATGGTGTAGCCCTCTAAGGCAAATTCACCTTTCTGTTGTTTGTCTGTTGGAGATAAAAAACAAAGTTAGAGCTTCATTTACAACTGTGAATGTAAGTGGCTCAGCAGGTTATCGTTTATTCAGATTTTGTTTTCTATTTCATGAATTTTACAAAGAACAGGGAGGTTTTTAGCAAAATGATTAAGTGATGCTTCTGGAGATAAAGCTTTATTTTAAGGGAAGATGTACCCAAAAGTACATTTTTCTGTAGGATGCCTGAGGAATTCCACAGGGGAATGTTTGCAGATGGTGGTCTTATTTAGTAAGAAGTGCATGTTATGACACTTGTATCTAGGGAAAGCCAAGAACTGGAACTTGCAAGACACGTTTCCTATAAATCAGTGTCTCTTTCAGGTTCAGTAAACCAATGGGAAAACCTGTCTAGCTCAGAACTTGCTGAGCTCCCTCCTAAACTAACCACTTCACTCAAAAAATAAACTTCAAGCTTCTTCTTAAGCAATTGGAAAAGCTGCTTTTCACATTCTCCCACCTACTCCCAGATGTGCCTCCTTTCAACATGGCAAAAATACAGAATGAATTTCGTTATAAATTCAGGTGTGTGTATCTGTGTTCGTTCCAAAAGCTTTTCTCTCAAAACAGCAAATGTTTAATTAGCTAATAAAAGTACTGAGCCCTACCACAGTTTATTAGGTACAGCCATGTGGTTGTTTTAAAGACAATTCTACTTTTCAAAGGTTCTGGTTTATAAAAGTATCACTTATAACTGATCTGACTTTAAATGCACTGCATGTTGTGCAAAGGGCACCTGTGCACTCCTTTGGAGCCCTTCAAACCAAATTCTACATCAGATTTTATGTGCTCTGGCATATTTTTACAAATATTAAAAACAAACCAAAAATGTAAAAGTAATTAAGTTTTGCAGTTTCTGCAGATCCCAGTGCAGCATTCAAGTCAAGACTGGCATTATAGTTCACATTTTGCACAAGAAAACAAAGAACAAAGTGCAGTTGCATATCAAAACAATGGCATTTAATGTGGGGTTTTTTGCACAGAAGAAAAAAGCATTAATTAAAAATAAGTACTAGGCGCAGCAGCAAAACTACTGTAAGTATTGTTGGATAGAACTTAGGTGCAAATTGAGCATCCATTGCTTATGCTTGTCAACAAAAGGAGAAAACTTCTACAGTAGATAAAATAGGAAAACTATAATTATCAACAAATTTTTGTCATATTTCTGGAAATTTAATAGGAAAGAAAATTTGTTTCCACTCCTGAGAGGGTAAAAATTGGCTATCATAGAAATGTGAACATAAACGGACATAAGGCCAGTCACCAGTCAAATACTCTTTCTAGTAATCTTATATGCACATAGACACACATTCTCTGTCCTTCCACCTTTTTATGAACTCTCACCCAAGGCAAGCAAATACCAGTAACACAATTATATGAGAAAATCTAGGGCACTATTCTATTTTCACTTCTAGTCCCTCCCCCCAAAGTAAGTTTTATATTGTCTTAAATAAGTACTAATAATATAGTACTAATATTTTGTATTTGCTCAATCCTCCACCCCTATTTCAAACAGCACACATGCAAAATTCCTAAAATCACGCCAAGGTAGATATTAGAAATAAAAACTTGCAATAGGTTAACTAGGTTCCTTTTAATGAAATTCATTTCTACCTAGGATGGTTATTGTTCCCTCACTTGTGACCTCAGGGAGAAGATGAAGTGGAACACATTAATTTCTCACTCTCCCATGCTGGAGGTTTATCAAAACCCTAGAAGATAGGAGCACGCAGGCAGAATAAACAAACACCAGGTTCAAAAGGTAAAAACATTTTGTCAAGATAAAAATGAGGCAAGTATTCAAATTTACTCTCTTGGATTATTTCTGAGACTGCTTCTCTGTGACATGGATGATCCTTTTTATGGTAATACACTTTTACAGAGCTAATCTCGAATGATCTTTGCACTGGTACTCGTTCTTTCAAAGAGCATTGCAGTTAAACCACAAAGATGCTGTACCTTGGAAGGGGATGGTGCATGACAGCCATATCCCGTTTGATTGTTTTTCTGTTTATACTGTTTTTGTCTTATCTCCCTGAACACACTATTTTAATGCTAATGAAAATTACCTGTATGCACCACCAAATATATATATATATATATATATATATATATATCCATCCTTTGCTATTGTAGTCTTTCAATGATCATTATAGCAATAGACTAGATTTAGCATTGCTGCTTTTACTTCCAACTGTCTTAGCAGTAAGCTCTGAATAAAGTCCAGTGTGGGGCAAATGAGGAAACTCTAAGACAATGAGGTACTTCACAGCCCTGACTCAGAACCTGTAAAGTTGAAAGACTCAGTATGGATTCACACTCCCTGTGGCAGCAAGCCAGAGATAAGACCCAGTATGTCCTGAGAAATGGCTCCAGAAATACAGAATGGCAGAACACAGGTCAGCCATAGCTCAGCCGCCTCCTCTGATGGTGACAAACAATAGAGTTCTACAAATGCCATTTGCTCTTGCAGAATACACCTTCTCAGTTAGGACTGGAGACCAACTGAAAAGGATCAGACCATTGCCTGATCACCACGGAGCAAACCCTGAACCACAGTAGCTGCTTGGCCAGGCAGAGCAGTCAGGTGCAGGCTTGAAGGCAGAGTCATCCCTGGATAATCAGACTCAACAATCACCTCGACTTCACTGCTTGGACAGGCTTGCAGCTAAATGGGTTTGGACAGACCTGGGCTTTTGGTTTCAAGATGCCCTGAGAACTTAGTGCCACAGCAACTCCTGTGAACTTTCACATCACAAGTAAAATTGTTTATATCAGAAATATTTTCTGGAGACTGCGCTTTAGGGAGAATTAAATGGTTTCTGATATTTAAAAGCTTTGAAGACTTAAAGATTTTACTTGGAGACTTAAAATTAGATACTGTTAGTTTTTATAGCGGGAGTCAACGGTAACTTCAAGAAGTGAATTTACATTACAGATATTTAACTTTCATTTTGAACCTCCAAATCAGAGCCAGAGGTTTCCTTAGCCAGGAATGCAACAGCATATTTAGGAAGAACAAGGGAGATATATGTGATGGAACACACTTCTCTGAAGAACAACAACATTTTTGCTGTCTGTTATTTTCTCAAGATAGAGCATTTCAATTCAAAAACAGGAAACCTTTAAGTTGTCCCAGAAAAACATAAAACAGAAATACAAAAAGTGTAATATCAGTCTTCTAAAAATAAAATGGGTTGTTAACATCATTAAGCGTAAGTTGTTCCACAATGAAATCTCATTTCAGCACAAGCTGTCCTTTGCTTTCATTTGCTCATCCTCCTCTCTCCCCTTCCTCCCATGTCAGGCACAGAACAGAAAAAAAAATCTGGGCCTGTGTAGATAATTTTGCAACAGGAACTTAAAATCATAAAAAAGTAGTATAGCAGAAGGGACAGTCAAGCACTAAGAATTAAAAAAAGTAAAGCTAGTACACAGAAATTTAAGAGAAATAAATATGGGGGGCTATATTTAACATAGAGAAAATTAAAATCTGAATAAAATTTTAAAGCCTTTAAACATTTCTCTTACATATAAACTTCATTCACCCTAAAAAGAGATAAATGTTGTTAACAGAAACAGGGCCAATATTATATTGGGTAAAGACAGTCTCAAGGGAAGCAGAGAAAAGTCGTTTTGAAGTAACCTTGCATAACTATGTCCATGGGAACATTTAAAACAAAGAAGGGTAAACCTTCAATGAGATCTTGAAATTACTGGGTTGTAAATTTGAGGCCTAAGGCAATGTGCTCATATTATTAGCACATGTAAAAAGAATTAGTGCATTCTGAAGAACAGAGAGGACTCTTGGATACTAGAAAGGAAAGAAGTTACAGAGAAAGACATAAGGAACAAAGGCAAACAGAAGGATTTCAGAGAGTGATAAAGTATTTATAGATACTATTAGAATCTATAATTTAACTATCTTAATCTTGAAATTAGAAGCCTGTAAGATTTTAAAATTTACATGGCTTCAGTCTCAATGTAGTTTCACATATGCAGGATGTCTGCTATCAAAAAATAGTTCAGTGTAAGTATCTCCAAAATGGTAGTTCCTTTTCCAGCTTTTGAAACAGTCTTTTCCAAATGCAGACACAGAAGTTCTTCCCTTTTAGACAGCAGATCTGAAATGTAATCTACTTTTTCTTCTTCTTCTTCTTTCCTTTAATCTAGTCCTCTGAGAAATTGAAATTGTAAAATAATTGAGAAATGGAGGCAGTGATTTGGGGCACTGAACTGTTTATATTCTGTTTGCTTATACCCAGTAGTTATTTTTAAATAACGCATTATTACCAGCAAGGGTGAGTCTCGAGGTCTGAATTTAACAGTCTCACAGCAGAAGACCCAGTACACCTTAGATAGATGCCTTTGATTGCCATCACCCTGCTACAACCAAGTCCTGTTGAGCATGCACAATTCCCTTTTCTGCCCAAATCGAAGTAGTTCACCACTGGCCTGGCTATCACTATCTTGTTATTCAGAGAAATCCAAAACTATCACATCCATGTTAAAACTAAAGAAATTGAAAAAAAAATATAAACTCGGACTTTTCTAAAAGCCTCTGAATTATACTCCTCTTTAACATCATATTACTAGCAGGCAGGCAGATACCATTTTCAAGTTATAAAAATGAAAATAAATTTTTAGTGCCCATTAGCAGAGGAAAAATTACCATAATGTTATCAATTACTGTCTTGCTAAACATTTAGCTGATCTCTCCAGTTTGCTGAGACAGAAGGGCATATAACATTGTGGCCTAGTGAGAAAGAAGTAATGAAGCCATTAATTCAATCATTTATAAAGCAACAAATTAACTTTCCTTATTCACAAGCACTTTGAGGTCTGAAAGGTTATCCATACCATCTCGGTGTCTGAGGACACAGGAACAGCCAGAGATCATATAGAAAAATGATAGGAAACCAGGGTACTCAATTCAGGGTGCAACTGCATGGAAGAAAAGAGAGGACTATAAAAGATTCATGGAAGGAAAGACTGTGAAAAGGAGCACAAGGCAAGCTTCTCAAAATCCCACCCAGCTCTGACATTTGAACACACTCCTCTGCAATGTTGTGGGCCACGTGCTGGGAAACTGATACTGCAGCACAGGCATAAATACACACATGCTTCTCAGTACCTATTTCTGACATGTGATTAGCTCAAACCTTTAAGCCTTGTTTCTCCATCCACCCCATTTATCAGTAATCAGGAGAAAAAATGCAGGTCATTTACCTAAACCTGTGTATATCACTAGGATAAATTTCATTGTTTCCAACGCTACACCAAATGTAGGAGAAAACAGAAGAGAAAACAGGGAAACAAGACATACACTGGCCTGCAGGTATCACAACTGTTGAAGAGATGCTTAGAGTCATTTAGGTGAACACACACACACAAACACATAGCCATTTACTGTATTTCACTGGCTTTATCTTGCACTATATACTTCTGGACTAGGCCTCACACTTTTCATCAGTCAGCTTGGAGTAAATTATACTGAAACTCTTCTTTACATGTTTTTGAGCTTTATACACTTCCACACTTCTTGCTTCCCCCAATGCAAAAAGGAGAGAAATTTAGTTAGAAGAACTAAAACTGGTTTGGAAACAAAAAATCTATATAAATAATAAAAAGGCATCCTATAGCCTCATGTTTACCACTCAGCTATATTTCCACTGATACTTAAGCGTGAAAATCAAACTTTGGTCAACACAAGAAACATCACAGCTGACACAAAATAGCTTTCACAGATTATTCACCTATGGTCTGGTTTTAAAAACAGACACAATTCAAAACAAGCCAAGATGCAGAAATCCCTGCTGTCTCTCAGCATTACATCCCCCAACACAGAGGCAGCAGCAGTTCACCACCCATTCAATGTGACGCGAGCAGCAGGACAAAGTACATGTGGAATCCTCGTCACTTTGAAACCAGGTTCACAATTTGCACAAAGCCACCAAACACACACTTCAGTGCTGTCCTACAGTTGGTAAGAACACACTCTGAATTTCTAAATGGTCCAAGTTATCTGGTACAGCATCAAGGGTCACAGCAAAAGAAGAAGGTCCCCAGCACCACAGAGTACTAGAGCAGGTACCATCGCTGGCCACAACAGTGGGAGTGAAAACAGTTGCAGTGGTAAATGCCAGTTGTGCTCAGGATTGCCTCATCACATACCTCATCCATGCTGACAATCTGCAGCTGAACAGTGTGATAAACTGCAGCAGTACCTTCACGACCATTAGGGTCACAGCTCACTTTTAACAGCATACTAGCCTGCCATGGCAGGTGTCCAGTTTCTGCACAATGACAGTGACTTGCTTCTGCACTGGAACAGGCACTTTTATATACGGCATCACAGGCCTGAAGAAAGTACTTCTGACCAGTCTGGAAAAGACCTTTTTTTATTCAAAGACAAGTTCAGGAGTCACTTAGTCATCCTATATTACAAGATTAAGTCACTACACCATGCTTAACTAGTTTCTCTGCACTATGAGCACCAATCCAATGCCAGGGGGGCAGAAATACATGCATCTGATTTGTTTGCTTCCTCCATGTATAAGTACATTAATACATGTATTAAAAATTGTAACACAGACTTGATAATCAGGTTGTTGCATAAGCAGAAAAAAAAAAAAAGGACAAAGACCAGGTGGGCAACATGCTTGCCTTAATACAAAGCCATATGCTAGAAAGCATAAATAATCATTAGCACAGCCCAAAGGAAAAGAATGTAAAAAAAAGAAAATCAAACCTTTTTTTCTAAAAAACTTGCAGACAAAAATAAAAATATTTTATAATCAAGAACAATCTCTATGAATAGCAATATACGCTGAAAAAAAAAAATTGCAATTTTAAAAGAAACAAAGAACTCCACTATGCAGCTTTTAGATTAATACTTTCCTGGATAGAACCATCTCTAAGGAGCTCAGAAGGTATAATTACTAGAGGATGTTTTCAAATTAATATCCTATTTGGAGAAAAAGAACATTTTCCATCTAGTAGAACAGTTGAGTACCAGCATACTATCAAACTGAACAGCCAGCTGTTATTAGCAAAAAAAGTAGCTTTACAATAAACTTTTTTTTTCCTTCAGTTTCCCCGCTTCAGAAAACATGTATATCACTTACAGTTCTGAGGAATATTTATACATTTCAAAAATTCACAGCACTGTCCAAGAATTGTTTAAAAGAAAAGAACTTCCTTTTAGAACTTTCATTCAATTTCTTAAAATTACCTTTAAGTCACCGTTTTCAACTCCAATAAAATTTTCATATTCTTTTGCGCATTAAAACATCATTGCTCTCATAATTGTTGTAAGTACCTTTGTCGCTTCCATAGTAATAGAAGACCGTCTTGCTGATTGCACACCAACGCTTCTGCCACTCAAAGCCAAGAAAACTGTGGTCTGAAATTAATACCACATGTGTTATATCGGTTAATGGCATTATTGAACAAAAATGTGTTACTTCTCAAGGGTGAGGTAAGAGAGAGGAGGAGCTAGGAAAAGACACTAAGGAAAGGAAACTAAGGAAATGCATGGCGCTGAGAAGAAAATTAGAACTAAAAATTGGTGGTAAGAAAACAAATAAGAATTTGGAATCACATAAAGAGGGAAGTCGTGTGTAACATTAAACATAAGGAAATAATGAACAACTTCCTAAATATTTCCTAGAGTTATCGCAGCATTAAGTGGGTATTAAAGTGACAATATAAGATTTACTGCATCAAGGTAAATATTGACTGAACCAAAGCTGAGATCAATATTTGCCCTCTTGAAGGAAAATAAATCTTGATGCTCACTGAAACATGAAGTCAACATATGGTACTTGTACATACGTTCCCAATGTTTTCTTCAAAAATATCTGAAAGTCTCTGAATTACGGCTGATTGGACTTTCACAGAATTATTTTGTTAGTAAATAAATAGGGTTTTCTTTCAGAATTATAAGAGCAATTATATGTAACGCTTCTTTTGCATAATAATGCTTCAATGTTTCAGCTTCTTCTCATTTTATTTATCATTCCTGTATAAAGTTGTTCACATGTATAACAAATGACAAATACAGACATATAGACTTCCCAGACATTAAATACGCACTAGCTTTCACAAAGATAGTTAGACTTACCTTTTCTCCGTTTTTCCAGGTATCCAGCCTTCAGGACAAACTGAAGATCCTGAGCTGCAACAGGAGGAAACTGATTCCCTGAAAGAAAAACAAATTCTGTAAAGCACATCTTTTCAAGAAAACTGCCATAGGAGCATTAATAAAATTATGGATTTTACACTCTCAATATGCAAGAGCTACTGAAAAAGAATTCTAGTAGCTATTATGCCAGATTATTTTAAGTAAATGAAACATCTGCCTATCAATGTCAGAGCTGTTGCTGTTGTCCTCACCACTTGAGTAAGGAAAAATATAGCTGCATAACAGGCCTTGCAAGTCTCAGAAGGAAAAATACGTAATTAAACGAAATACAGCAACTGTTTCAAACATCATCTGTAAAGCAAGTTGGATAATGAAAGTGCTGTTTTCAAATGTGCAAATACAATTAAATCAGAAATGTGGTTTTCGATACCAGCTTCCTTTGAAACAGCATACAAGGTGAAGACCCTTTATTACACATCTACACAAAAATAAACCAGGTGAAGAGACAATAAAAGGTTCTGCCTGTTGCTGACAGATTTTGCCTAATTTGCAATATATGACACAAAACTATTGCCTATAGTATCTGTAAGGTGATAATGGATAAACCAAAGACATTGTACAGAGGTCTACAAAACTGTTGATCTACAGACACTAATTTTAGACACCTTGTACAATATGTCTGCATCTGCAAAATGGTGAGTATAGCTCAGTGTATTTTTTTCCTTTTTCTCAACTGCTAATTCATAGAAGTGTAAGACTGACCAGCCAACCCTGCCTCATCTTAAAATACCGCTTTAAATGTTAAAAATTGTGTCTTCCATCTTTCATCCTTTCCTTTCCTCCTACATCAACAGAATGATGATTTTAACAGAACTCTTAGTATTAAGAACAAGAGTATGTTAGATGCATGTAATATTTAATATGAATATAGATCTCATACTGCTTACCCCAAGCAAAAAAGCAGAACAAAAGGTACTCCTGTGCTGCTGGGTCGTTCAGTGCATGGAAGCAACACAGTGAAGTTCCTACTACTTATTATCATCAACTATTCATAAGAGTCACTAGGTAGGTGGCAAGTTTACAAGGCAGCCATTGTTCATCAGAATATATGTAATCTCATTACATCTGTTCTATCAATATAAACATACAGAAAAGGACTGATATTAGCAGACAAATTCTGTACTAAAACCACCATTTTAAATTATGTCGTTTGGGCAAAAGATCAATGGTCTGACCTTGAACGAAGCTCTGTCTCTGAAAGGTGATGTCAACTTCCTGGGTTTTTAGGTTATTCCTTAAAATAATTTTTTTTTTAATTCAGTGTTCACAAATGAGTTGCTTTATGGTAGTCTTATTTAAATACAGTTATGACAAGAAAAAGACAAGAAAGAGATAGGAATATGCAGAGGATGCTGGTGTTTAAACCATGAAAATACTGAAACTGAGAAGACATTCTTTAAATAATACAACCAGCTCTTTAGACTGCAAAATATTTTGTTTGACACCAAAAGACAGTAGATAGAATTTTACTTACATTGATATTTCCACTTCATTCTTTTTATTAATATTACTTTTTAAAGATTAGGAGTACACTAATTTCTATTTTAGCTTCTATGGAATTCTGACTATGGCGTTAAAAATACAAGAGCATAATGAACATGCATTTTAAAGTGATACAGCTGTCCTCCCTTTACTTGTAATACGCAATCACAGCCCAACATTAAATGGGAATTAAACACAAAGACACTTGATGGCTGGTATGTGGTATGTTTAACAGTTACTTTAAAAGGTGATGTAATGATGGTATTACGAGTGGGGGAGGTGAAGAGTTTTACAAACATGCATCATGTGCTGCTTTATGTTGGTCATTGGGAGGCATCAGTGTGCAAGACTTACAACTCTATCTCATCCAGAAGGGCTCATCTTAGAACAGTGCAACCCCACAGATGAGGAAGACATAAAACCTAAGTAAACAAACAAACAAAAGCAGCTCACTCTTAAATGTTACAATTTAAGAACTTCAACCGCCATTTAGATCTAACTTTACCCAATATTGTTTGTATCAGTTTGGGTTTTGATGAGGAAGTTTGGCCAGTGATCATTTAGTGAACAGTCAAATCAAATGGGAAAACACAGTCCCAGAGAAGCACATACTTTGGGGACTCCCTAATGTTGTTCTTCTGTCATCTGAACTAACTGGTTCATAGAATCAAAATTCTACTCTCAATTTTGTTACTTCTGCTGAGACAAGTCTGGATAAATTTGATGACGTTGTCTTCTGTAACTACATTTGTTTTGCACAGGGCACTGAAAGCTTGTGAGGAAAAGAACATGCATGGAAAAAGAGTGTTTCACTGTCTGCTGCCACTGCAGAAAGAAGTCCTCCTCCCACCCTTAACCTGTAGAGAAGCCAGTTTCTTTTTCTATTCCTCAAAACAACTGAGGCAGTAACTCCAAAAAACAAACTGCAGCTGGTCAGCCCCACTGCCACTCACAATCTGTAAGTAGCTGAAGCAGAAACAGATCATATGCATGTTATTATCCTTCTGTCAGAGAAGCCTGGGAACGAAAATATACGATGGGACTTTAGTCGAAGGGCAGTAGAAACAGACCTAACTGTAATATCCCACGACACATACAGCTGTACAAGAAAGAAAAAACATAAATCTGGTTAAATTCCTTTTTTTTCATTGCCCTGTACCTTCATAAGGAAGGGAAGGGAGAATAAGTAGTATGAAAAGCATAAAGGAAAGAGAAAGAACAACCTCCTCCCAGATTCTCATGAGGCACAGGTGTTGTGCATATGTGGCAGGAAGAAGGCACAAACACGGATACACCATCGTCCCAGTGCTACAACAAAAACAGCTCAGGGAGGAAAGAGGAGGGAGTCAGACACATCTTCCTTAGAGTTACTGCCAAGATTCTGCATGGGAAACTTCTAAGTTGTATTATCTGTCTTTCTTCCATTTTTTTCATTTCTTTACCATCTTGTCCACATCTCAAACAGGATTTAGAGTGACCTGCAACTCCTAGACGTGGGAACTCCCAGCAGAAAGTGTGGAATTTACGTAGTAAGTTGGTTTTTGCAGTTGCTTTTAATCAGAGTATTGCTTCCCCATTCATTTGAAATACATCAGGCTTGACACAAATCTCATAAAAAAGTATCACTAAAGCAGTGCTTCATTATAGTAAAGCAGCATTTGCTTACATTACATCAGCAGCTGAGATCAGAGGTTCATTAGTTGACTGCAGCATGAGACTTTGAATAAGACAGCTCTGTCTATAAAGAATCTAAGACAGAGGAATCCTGCCAAGAAAGAAGGCATTACTATGTATTTTAAGTAAAGAACCATAAAGCAAATTAAGCCACATGCTTCAAACCACATACTCCTTTAGAGCTCAGAATTTCCCATGTTATACTCCTATGCCCGCCCCAGGATGTCTTCACAACAAGGAGAATTTTCTCCATCCCTCATGGATGCAGGTGAAACGGCCTGAATTCCAGTTATCTGTAATTTCACTGGAAATTGTCCACTGTAAGAAATTAAATGTGGAGATGCAAGAAGCTTGCATCCTAGGGATGCAGATAGCACCTACTGGTACTACCTTTCTTGGGTGTCGCAATGCCTGCTCATGAGAAACTTACGGTCAAGCCCAAAACTTCTCTCTCAAAATGAGACCACCAGAGATCACCATGCCTTCCTAGCACTGTATGGTCTGTTTCCAGACATGATGAAATTATTTAGAAATAAAGATGTTAAAAGGACTGTAGTCTTCCGTGGTTTCTCCTTTGCTACACTGTCGTTTTTTAAGCAATTTTAAACACCCAAGAGAAAAGTGGCATTTTAAGTAAGAAATGCTCTATGGCTTGGAGCTGTGTGGGTTCATATGTAGAAGAAGGCACAATGATTGCTTTTGTCAACTCTTCCAGACCTAATTTCTGCTGTGCCATTGTCCTGACAGTGGTGCGCAAGCACACAGAGTTGAGGATATAAAAAGGTCTCATATCCATTCCAGAGTTTCTACCTCACAAATAATGTCTTAAACCTTATTCTTTTGATGTGAAGACTGGTTCAAAACAATCCAATATTTAGGGAGATTATAATCTTGCATACCCAATACATGGTTTTATAAAATAAGGGAGGTCCATCTGCTTAACCTTACAGGTTTTCCTTCATTCTTGACCACCCACTCACAAAAGAATCTCCCACAATAACTTCTCTTCCCTGTTGGTGGGAATTACTCCAATGTACTCCAAAATAAAATCTGCAAGTTATGCTCCACGTGCATATTTTTAGACTGATGTGTACAAAAGCCATCAAAGACCAGATCAAAATATTTATGAGACCTAAACCTTCATCTTAGAGAAAAGTAAATTATATGTATAATGCACTGGGCTCTTCCTCTTGGTTCTAGGCGCTCTTGTGCCAAGTGAGCAGCTGGCAGTTATTATAATACTATTGCTGCCAGGCTGAAAATTCCTCTAGTGAAAAGAAAGTGAAATGCTCTCACTCAAGCATAAAGCCAGCTTTACCAGTCATGCTTTGACTTCAGAAAAACATTAATGTTATTAACATAGGTGTATTAATGTATAGGTTCCACTGCACAACTCCCACAAACACAGAATATCTTGTGATTCAGAAAGATCTCAAAACCACAGCTTATGGCATGATTACAATTTTTGCAACTTGGTAATCAAACAGGCAAAAGCCTGAATGATTTAATTTTTCACTTTACTGCAACAGTGAATTTGGTCCATTACATAAAAACAAGTTTCATCAGTGTCACTTCACAGCATGAAATTCAATCCTTGTGCCCGGAATTTTGATTTTTTGGAGGACCTGAAGATGTAAAGATTTCATCCTGTTTACAAAATAAATAAAACAAAACTAGACTGTATTACTCTGCACTGTTTACCAATAGGATTTTTTTTTTACTTCTGCAATGTGGGCTAAGGGATACATAAAGCAAGAAATAATCAGAGGTCAATGCATTCTAAAGAGGTGCTTAGCATGCTTATGGGAAGTTAAACAGGCGAAGTGGAGATAAGTGTAATTCAGTAACAGCTAAGTGGTTGATTACAGTTTGCTTTCCTAGTAGAGGACCAGAAGTTTAACCATAATAATGGTGAAATCTTGCTCAAATAAGAATAATTCACTGTTCTTCATTCCTTGTAAAAGAAAACTGAGATGAAAAAATACATCCATTTGATTATATGGAGAAAACAGTGATCACTACTTCTTTATCCTCTTCTAACTAAAAAAAAAAATACAATCATAATTAATAAAACAATTATTTAAAATTATTTTTCCAGCTTCCTTTCTTTTGGACTGAAGACCCTTAGTGTCATCTGAGAACTTACTGAGGGTGCACTTGATGCCTTCATACAAATCATTGGCAAAGATATTAGATAGAACTGATCCCAGTACTGACACAACTGGATGTAATTCTATTCAACACCACTCTGAGCCCAGCCAGCCAGTATTTTACCTAGTGAAGAGTTCACTGGTACAAGCCATAGGCTGCCAGCTGATCCAGAATGTGCAGGAGACAGTATCAAAGGCTTCACTGAAGTCTAAGGAGAAAACATCCACAGCCTTTCCCTCATTTCCTTGGTGGGTACTTGGTCATAAAAGGAGATCAGGTTGGTTAAGCAGGACCTGGCTTTCCCAGATCCCTGCTTGCTGGGCCCAGTCCCGTGATTGTCCTATATGTCCTGCATGATGGCACCCAGGATGATCTGTTCCATAACCTTCCTTGGCACTGAGGTCAGGTGACAGGCCTGTAGCTTTCTGGATCCTCCTTCCAGCCCTTCTTGTGAACATGTGTCACACTGGCCAACCTTCAGTCACTGGGACCTCCCCAGTGAGCCAGGACTGATGAAAAATATTGGAATGACTAGACGAGCTCTTCTGCCAGCTCCCTCAGCATCCCTTGGATGAATTCATCTAGTCCCAAGACTTGTGGATGTCTAAGTGGCACAGGGGGGTCACTAACTACTTCCTCCTGGATTTCAGGGGTCTCTTCTGCCCCCTGTCCCTGCCTACCAGCTCAGAGGGCTGGCTGCCCTGAGAATATTTGGTCTTTCTGTTGAAGACTGAGGCAGAGAAGGCATAATGTACCTCAGTCTTTTCTTCATCCTTGATAACAATGTTCCCCCTCTGAACCTAATGAAATATGGAGATTCTCCTTGGCCCTATTTTTGTTGTTAACATATTTATAAAAACACTTATTATCTTTTACAGTAGTGGAAAAATTAAGTTTTTGCCTTTCTCATTTTCTCTCTACATGACTTAACAATATACTTGTACTCTTCCTGAGTTGCCTGCCTCTTCTTTCAAGTGTCATAAATTCTTTTTTTCCCAGTGTTCCAGCAAAAATGCCCAGTTCAGGCAGGCTGGTCTTCTTCCCCACCAGCTCATCTTTTGGCACAAAGGGACAGCCTGCTCCTGCAGGAAATGCAGAAAATAAGTGGTTTTGTCCTCTAGCAAAGGGCTTTTATGCTATCTCTCAGGCTGCAGTTTGAAATTGGCAGAGATACTCTGAAAATATTTGTGATAAAGTTGAGCAAAGAAAGAGTAATGTTTTTAGAAACATAAAAAAGTAATTTTATCTTCTTTTCCTCCCTCCTACCCCCTTTCCACACACTTCTTCCAAAATTCTTCATATCTCTCCATTTCATTTTGATCTGGAAACACAGCATTTACCCATTTTTAATAGCTACTACAGAAGGATTCAATTATCTTTGAATCTGTACATAGCAATACACTGGAGTCACATCTGTTGCACAAGCACTGTGAATTTAGGCTAAAGAGGAGGTGGTTTATTTTCATATGCATATCTTCTCCCTACATTTATTTTTTCTTTTTATTAAAGAGAAGATTAATGTATACTGCATTAGAAAAAAAGATCCCATTTCTTAGAGGCTTCTAATTAAAAAAAAAGTTATCAGTAGGAAGAGCACATAGAATCTCCTCAGTTTCATTAATTGTCTGGAACACTTTTACAAAGACTACTTCTGCATTTTGCAAGTGTAGAAGCCTGGTAGCTCTGAATTAGTTTACCATGCAAGAATCAAAAGATAAATGTTAAAGAAAATGCATTTTGTTCCTGGAATAAATGTAATGAAAATGTTTAGCATTTAAAAGATTGGTTCCCAAAAAGTCAGCGTTTTGATCTTCAAAGTGTTTGTTCCAAAGGCTGCCTAGTCTATGAAGTTTTGCTCTGGAGCCATGACTAGCATTACCCATTTTGGTCTCTAACAGTTTACAATAATTTTCACTGAATAACTTGACTTCATCTATTCCTTCAAGAAGAGCCAGCAGTGTATTTTAATAAAGAATACTTAAAGCATTGTCATCTGTTTCTAGTTTTAATTCTTTCTAATTTGGGGTATGACGTTTGGGCTACAAACATTAACACCACACCCTCAAAGGCTTAAACACTGAGTATTTCTTATGGAGTCATCCCTTAGAAGGACAGGGGTACAAACCCTTCTCTTCCCTTCCTTCCTGTAAGCAGAGGACAAGGCAGTGGGCCAGGCAGCCTAAAAACCACAGCAATGGGTTCTTTACAGAAACTAAATCTAGTTATCTGAAGCAGTTAGAATGTGATCTCTTTTTGTCATTTCTATTTAGCCCCTAACTGTGTGTTTAGTTATTTTAAATTTTAAAAACCTTACATTCATGGCTTTTCAATCCTCATCTGCTTTCTGAGCAAACTTTCTTTAGTAGTTGTAGCATTTCATTTGACAAAAAAATTTCCTTTTTCCATTTAACAAATTACAGGAGTCAGCCAGTTTGACTCCATTCATTAGGCTCCACAGCCAAATGGAATTATCCTGGATCACATATTCCTCATCCAAACTCAACTCTGAATTTGTAAATTAATATTGTCCTGGATTTGCACATTCTTTTGATGATTTTCAAATTGCTTCTAAAACACCCACTGATACATTTTGCATAGCATCTTAATGCTATGAGAACAGAGGAGTTCATGGCTTTCACCCCTTGATCCAGATTTAACTTTCACACAGGTATTTATTCAAATTTCACAAATTACACCCATGATATATGCAAGGGCAGGGGGAGGGCGCATGTGGGAGGTGTGTGTGTGAATTTTAAAAAGTGATGTTTTCTAATGCTGTAAGCAGGTATTATTCCACAGCATTAGAAAAGGGGCCACTGAACACTTCACCAAAGCAGTTTTCCCAGTTTTGCTGTTTCTCAAAGATTCTGAGGCAAGAAAAAAGAAAGATACAACAGAAAAGGAAAGATCTCTTGTACAAGGTCTCCCACTCATATCACTGTAATGCCAATATAAAAATATTGTAAGGCATGCAAAGTTTTGTTTAAAGAATCACTAAGGTTTACTCAATCATGTCAGCACAAGACAGTTTTCAGTCATCCAGAGGCCCACATTACAGCTACCAGAAAAGTGCATCAGTGGTAGAGATTGGCAATACAAATCTGCCAGTGCAACAGCTTCAAACTTTGTTATGAGAAATAAAGTAGGCAGGAAAACACAAAGATAAAAACAATGCCCTTGCTTTGCAGACGGAACCAAGTCAAAACAGACCATCATGGATCAATTAGTGGCACTGGGAATTCTCATGAAATTATGCAGGCCAGCTGAAATTTCCCAGCGTTGTCTCACAGACAAGCACACACATCCAATTTTGATTAGAAACCCTAAGTAAAGACTCAGAATATCTACATGAGAGCTTGAATCACAGAAGGTGCTGTTAGCTAATCAGAGAAAATTAAAAAGCCAGGAATAAAGAGTCTACAGCTGGAGTATGACCAGCATGATGTCAAATTGCATATGGATAGCATCTTTAACCATATCATGATTCCTGTATTCCCAGATGGCTAACAGGAAATAAGTCCTACAGGCTTATCAAACAGCAAGTTAAAAGCTATCATTTAATACCTCCAGGTGAAAAATACAATTTTCAGCTTAACATCTAAAACATCTGGAAGAGGTAATAATACAATTGTTCTCTGCAATTTACTACTATTTTTAAATAGCCACCTACACACAAGAATCTCTTGGAAATACTCAAATACCACAGTATCTTAAGAAAAAATTGAGGTAATCAGAACTAAAAGGTCGCTATTACTTTTCTTATTTTGTCATAATGTTTTTAATTAGTACTTTTGAAGGGCCTAAAATTCCATCATCATGCAACTGGCCCTTTTATTTCAGTAAATAAGCCTACACTGAGACCAAGCAATGACAACTATTTAACTTAATACAAGAATGATTTAATGTTTTGGCAGAAAAACTGCCAAATGTCATTTATTGCAAAGCTAAACAAAGAACTTTTAAATTGTATTTCAAAATTGTAGTACATGTTCTTTTACATTCAATGTCCCAGTAATCCAAGTATTTATTACTCAACAATATTTTGACAGATCTTGCAAAGGGCACTACAGTGTGAACTCTGTTAACTCTTATCCAAATTTTGGCAATACCACACAAGTTAGATTTTCCATGATTCACACATTCATTAAACAAAAAGCATATAAATTTTCTTCCTCTTAATTTAATAATTTCCCAAAATTTTTGCCCAGTCCCTTCTCCTGAGTAAATTCTAGCATATATACAATCCTTTTCTAAATTGTTCTGTTTCTAGAAGCTAGTTCAAGCCCTCTTTAAAAAGTCCAAATGAAAAAAAAAGGGAAAGAAAAAGAAGGGAAAAAACCAGAACAGTACAGTTTAAGAAGTGCCAAATTTAGCTAAAGAGAAAAATCTTCCAATGTGAATTTCCGTCTGTGAGAGGGATATTTTAGCAGGGGAACCTTTTAACTCATGCTCTGATCAGAAGCATAACACACCATAAATACAATAAGCAAAACCCAAGAAATCCTGGGAAACAAGGAAATTCTCAGACTGCCATGAAAAACCAACAAAAACCTCAATGTAAATTGGATGAAGTTTTATATATGGAAGTCATTTATGCCAACTGGCAGCCCTCTCAGATTAGCCGTGTAGTCTGCAAAGTTCCAACTGTTCTGACTCCTGGCCAAAGGCTTGGCCTGTTAAACTTCTGAAAGGAAACATACATACACACTTTGTGCATTTTAAATGCTCCAACAGCTCATATCCTTGATCAGAAAAAGTTTTAACATTACTGGTTGGAGCTGAAAAATCTTTCATCTGTATGAAGGAAAAGATTCAAATTCCTACAGTCAGCTAAAAACACATCTTTAAATCTGGCAGTTCCAGATTTCAATGAAGAGGTCCTAAGCCAGTTTTCAATTTAATTTTATGTATTCCTGCAAACACAAAATTATTTGAATGTTCTGCCTCGTTGCCTCATTTTTGATACATTTCTTCTACTACTGATAATTTAAGAAAAAAGCTATGCTCAGTGATCAGTGAACTATCACACTCAAAGCTCCTCTGCATCTGAAAGCTAATTTTGTTTAAGATGGAGGTATGACTTTACACATGCAGTCTGCATGTAAAGGCAAGCCTTTTAAAAATAATAACAGAACAAGAAAGTCTCATACAAGTCTTTCAAGTTTTCCTCACTGCAGCACACAAAATGCATATCAAACATAATTCAGTATGTAGAAGTGGGAAGTTCTGGTAGAATTACCGTCTCTTGCAATAATAACATTGCACTTAGAAAAATCAATCTACAGAGCAAGACCATGAGAAAAATTAAAGGCAAGGAAATCAAAAGTGACTTATACAGTGGCTTTATTTCCAAATACTCTGAAAGAGGTAATAAAGAGGTAATAAAAATCCAAAGGTTTTATGGTTCAAAAAACACATCACAGTTTTCAAACCCTTCAAACCCCCTCTCACAAGGAGGTTGCTACCACAAAGATAAAATACTCTCCTGTTTTGCTGTAATTGCATGGGACCTAACTGAAAAGAACAAGGGAAACACTGTAAGAAGGCAGCAGAGTACACTGCGGGAAGCCAGCACAACACTCCTGTGTTTCCTGAAAGCTTTCCAGATGTAAATTTCAGTTGCCATTCACCTTGGAGTATACTGAGAATGACAGGAAGAACCACCTTCCAACACCAACTCCTAAGTTTTCTGAATGACTGCACTAATATTTTCCAGTCCATATGAAGGCTCCAGAAAAAAAAAAACTTGCACTTGAAGACACAAGCAACAAGAACTCTGGCAGAAGCTGTTTGTCTCTGAACAAGAGAGAGATATGATCAACTGTTCCAATTCTCCCATAAATCCCATTTTGTTACATCTAGTCAATGGAAATATCTCTTTTAATTTTTCAAGGATCTTTCTAAGTTACACAAAACTACAAATAATGTTTCTCAGATGACCCTTGCAGTTCTTGCTGGCTTTAGTATCAAATAGAAATATCTGAAATAATATTCTTTATTTACAGTTAGAAACAATTCCTTTTATTTGGAAACATGTATGGGATTGAAATCCAAAAATTAGAGAGGATGGCTTATATGACTTGCAAAATGCCAGCTCATCTTTTCCTATGGTAAACACACATAGGTTTCCTTCAGCATCTGCCATGAGAAATCCCAAAAGTTAAGGACTGGAAGTTCATAAATTACAGATACTACCATTTGCTATAACGGGGGTCACAATTTGGGAAAGTCAAGAGAAGAGCTGTGATTGAGTTTTATGGTATCTGTGTAAGATGAAAAAGATGACACATCAAGAGAAATGGGCATATTTTACAACTTAAGACTTTTACAATGATGAAGTAGATGGAAAAATGTCAGTGGGATTTTTTCCAAACTTGTTTAACTTTCATTTTTTGTCCCTTGATTCTCACACCACACCTGAGTTTTCCTTAAGCCTATCTCTGCAAATAAATCTAATCAAGGATTAGAAAGACAAACCACCCAGTGAATACAACCACTGTTGAAACTTGAACCAGTTATGATGTTAATGGTGTATGAATTAACAGAGCCTGATAACAGAGGAGCATTGCTTGGTCTGGTGACAGTATTCAGTGACAGTACTATGGTCTGTGGACATCAGTGGGACAGGATTTGTAGGCAACATAATAACCTTTATCAGATAAACTAGCAGCACTGGAAAAAAGCCAGAGAAGCCTTTATACAAGCAAAAGACCTCATTTATACAAAAATTCCTCAGTTATTTTCACTTCATAGCAACTGCCTAACGCACATCACTTCTCCAGCAACCTGGCATAATGAAACTTGTGAACATGCACAGTATCACCCAAAGGTTGCCCTCAAAACAAAGAATTCAAACCTGCAAACATTTGTTTTAAACCAATATACAGTATTTTCTTCTAATTAAAAATGTGTTAATTCAGTTCTCTTTAAAAGAGCACAAAAATAATTATGTCAAAGCTATAATGTAGTATTACCAAATTTCAACTGAGTAAATATTAAAGTTGATCTATGAACACCAAAAAAAAAAGAAAATGGAACTTTTAATGGAAATGCTGACACAACTTTAACTATGACAATGTTAAGAGCGCTGCTCTAATAAATCTGTCCATTTCTGTAATGCCTATGACAGTCCCATTAATATGAATGATGTACACTTCACATAGCTTACTACATACCAACTGCACAAGTTATATCATCTTCATTCCCAGTAACAAATCAGTAATCAATATTTGCAAAAGCAGAGTAATCCTTTGCAAAATCAGTGGTTTAGTGATTGAAGAGTTTGCTCAATTTACACAGTTAATCCCTCTTCATCTGCTTGAGCCCTCTATTTATTCCAACCACTTACAGTGGTAGCTGTAGCAGATTAATACATCCCCCTGTGCTAAACATGTCTTGACAATTGACCCAGCATATTGCTGTCAGGATAATCTTTACAAACACTGAGCTTTTCTTACCAAGCCTGAAGGCAACATTTAGAAATCAGAAGTTTACAAATACTCTCAAGAAAGATCCCCTCACACATTTTATCACTTCTCCATTTAATTATTTCTTTGAGACAGCATCCACTGTCATATTTTATGGACCCAAAAAGTACCCTCCTGACCTTTTTTTTTATTATTAAAGTTAAAATTACTGTAATTATGAAGTCACACAAAGGGGTTTTTTTAATCAAGAAATTTCTATGGAAACAGAAAACCAGCAAGAAAATAATGTGTTGTAGCATATTGCTTAGTGAAAAAATGAGATGGCCATCTGTGTAAATACAAGTAAATTAGCATCTTTTATTAAAAAAAAAAAATGAGCTGAAGCAGTAAGACTAAATTAAGATTACACAAAGAGAAAAAAAGTCGCTATGAAGTCCATAGTGAGAAAGTAAAAAAAAAAAACTTTAATTTAAAAGAGACAAAAATATTTAGTTACACCTACATATACCTCTGTAGCTCTGAAGTTTACAACAAAGACTTGCATAGTCCTTCAAGCTTTTTCTCCATTTTGAGGTTTCTACCACTACAAGAGGCAAATATTAATCAAAGCATAATTTTCTAAACAACTAAGAAGAATTAACATGGACAGTAGTCCTAGTTACACACTAAATTCATACTAACCTTTCATATGAAGCTATTCATGCCTAATTTGCCATGGATACACAATAGTAGAAGATAAAATATACAAATAAATTGAAAACGTAAAGCACTAAATCTGAAAATATTTTATAAGGTACAAATGTAAGAACTTGTATTTAAGGACAAATAAAGTAGAAACCCTTGAAAAGCTAATTTGCATGATCAATCATCATAATTCTTACAGTTCTTGGTAACTTATTTCAGAGAAGCATGATACTGTATCAGCTGTACAAGGCATAACAGTTTTAATGTCCACACAGAACTAAAGCTCAGTGTTACAACAGCACAACTGTTTAATTTTTAACATTTTCCTAACAGCAGTTCTTGATCTATGGAAACACAGCATAAAAAAGTTGCTAGGCAGATCAAGATGGGGGTTTGATTGTTTAAAAAAGAAAGTAAGCATTAAGAGAAAAATTAGAGATACTGATGGACAGAAGAGAACCTGAATCATGCTGGTTTGGACCATACATTAATTACATCCTACAGAGCCTAAATTATCCAGCTGGCTCTAGAAATGCAACCTGGATTCAGAAATTAACTTAAACAAAACTGGCAGAGCACAGAACATAAACTTAGTCATCGGGTACAGTCACAGCATACATCACAAACTTTATGTGCTTGACTATTTTATATATCCACAGGAGGAAAAAAAAAAGACACCTACAGTAGGAGCACTAAGTTGAGGGGGCAATGATGAACTTCCAACACTGACAGCCATCAAGGCAAAGAACAACAGAACTTTCTTAAATGGATGAACAACCCAAAAATCAGCACATTCTGTTGTTTCACTGTTGAAACTCATCTTAAAATATAAAAAACATGACTGAAGACATGGTACAATATAGAACAGCCTAAAGTTTATCACTTACTTCTTAAAACACAGAAAGGTGAAGGTCTCACTGTTGAACAATAACACTTGAAGGGTGAAAGATGTGAGCTGCAGCACAAAACAAGTCAGCATATTAGAAGAAAAAAGAAAAAAAAAAAACAAAACAAAAAGACACACCAATCTCTCTTTCTTCCACCATAAGAAGCAATTAACTTTCTAAAAATAAGAGACTGGACTAACCACCTGAAGCTACCTATGATGATGATCTTGAGGTTGAGTAGAAGAAGAGATTTAGGCAGCATTATTATCCTACACCATACACTGTAGTACATAAAGAGTTTTAGTGCAAGAGTTTTAGCCCATCAGAAACTAAAACTTAAAACAGAAATAATTTTCTAGAACCAAAATTCTAGATCTCCCAAGTCATTAAAAAAGGATGAAATCTGAATCTTACTGATTAAAAAGCATTCTAGAATGTAAGTCCATTCAAAAAAAGAAGGCATTGTGTAGGTATGTGAAGGATTATAAATTGCAGAGTGGCTTGATTCACTAATTTTTCTTCTGTTATGCAGATTTTCATAATTTGAAGCTCACTGAGCTGGAAGCTGGGGCACAAGGTTTGGGTTTTGGGGTTTTTTGGGTTTTTTTTTATTTCTGTAATACAGAATATGATCTGGCTTAGGAATTTTAAACCTTGCCAAAACTTCCACAGTGGACTCCAACAAAGCAATAATGTTACAACTCCAATGCAGCTTCAATATTTAATTGGATTATGGAAAAAGTGTCTAATCTTCTCTAATTTGTAATACCCCAAGGAATCAATGGAAAGAGCAATTGAGGTGGACACGATGAGTACCCTAGACATTGCCTATAAAATCAAACAAGAGGGTTTCACTTCACCCTACTAACAATTTTTCTAGCTGATTAGTTTAAAAAGTCCAACTGTACTTGGTCTTGACTGACCAGTGGATGGAGATTGAAACCACCACAAGGTTTTTCCTGAAAGCTTCCAGCAACACAGCTAAAACACAGAGTTTCTTTACCCACTCATTACAGCTCCTTAAAAAGATGCTGAATGGTACTTCAAAATGCTCAGCCTTCTGAGATTTTATCTGATAGCCATCTCTACTCGTGCATTCTTCTATGAACCATTCAGTTTTAGCAACTAGCACTAGAGGCTGCTAATTTGGTCTCTAAATGTGAGTGCCAAAAAGAGCAAACAAGTAAATAAAAGCCATGAAGAAGGTCTGCAGCTACAGCAAAATCCTAAAATGTGTGAATTCAGTGAAATTCCGTTAGGAAAAGCAGCTGAGGAGACAGAGTAAGAATTGACATCACCAGTGCAAGGCAAAGCAAAGCCAGACTCCTGATGTGCAGCACCCCAAGGTGGCACACTGCTGTTGCCTCCAAACCCACAGTGAAGAGCTGAATGAAGAGCAGGATGGAGAATGAGCTCCAAGTCTCTGCAGGGTTCAGCCAAGCAGCCCTGGCTCATACTTATGGCCAGGCTGCCAAAATGGGAGAAGGAAACCAGCTGGAGAGATCAGACTGCAGGTGGCAGAGCAATGGGAAGACTGACAGGCCAGAATGCTGAAATCCTGATGCAATTTCTCTACAGGCAGCAAGGGTCATTGCCTAAGGTGCCTGTTAACCCTTTAATTTAAGGCACACCAAGCCTGTGGATTCCTCCAGTACCCTACAGTTGCAGTGTAGCCCATAACAGAATGAAGACTACAGGATTATAGGGTTATAATTGGTTTCACAAGATCTTTTCAGCAGCTGACAGGCAATTAAGTCTTCAGTTTAGCTCTAAAATATTTATTCAGACTTTCCAACTGCATATAAAGGCATGTCTCTGAGCACATCACAACTCCTGTTACAAATACTAATGACCCTATTTTAGGACTTTTAAGCAAATTTCATACAGGTGATGTAGAAGATCATGCATGATTCTGTCAGGTTTTTCATATGAATAAAATATAATCCAAAAAAATGTTTCAGGCAGTATGCATCTTCCCCAAGAATGCTGTAGCATGGTGTATTATTACCTGCATTTTGAAGAACAGCTTTATAATTTTATATATTTTAACTAGTTAATGTAATCTGATTCTCTTTTTTCAAAATGTCATTTCATCAAAGATGTAGAAAGTACTTTGATTTTAGACCTAAACATGCATATATAATGACTAATCATTACACTACACAGGTACCTATCATGCAGAAATAGGAGTGAAAAGATACACTTCAAGGAAAATTTTGCATTGAAAATGATCAGTTGATTAGGTACAGGGCAAAAGAAAAAATATACAGAGGTTGTCAACACTTCTGTCATGTACAGAAAGGAAAATTAAAAGTAATTTGTTATTCTCAGTTGGAGAGGTCACTAGTGTTATCTTGCACATGATGATTTGATGCACTACATATGATTAATGCTTGTTTAAAGGACACTGCCAAGGTCTCTAGGTCAGACTATGACCTTCCATTTTTTTCAGATATCTATAAACAGAATATTAATAATTCAGTAAGTGCTTTCCTCCCTCTTTAAAATATTTTAATACTCTCTGCTACTACTAAAACAAGACCAATAGTAGAAGGTGATAAAATATCAAGAAAGAAAATTCCAGTAAGGAAGCATTTGCCTCAAAATCCTACTTATTTTTTATTATTTTAAATGACTGGTGCACTTGTAACTATCACTTTCTAAGACTTTCTATTCTAACTGCACAGGCTTCCACAACCTCATCTATATGCATGCCTTGATGCTTTGGGATAAAATTGTATATGCTTCCTCAAAGTCACTTTAATTCTTAAAAATTTTAAAGACAAAAGCAAAGTGAATGTATTTGCTTTCTCTAAAAAAGCGAAGTTCTCAGAAGTGACTGAGATGGTGCATTTTTACATGACGTGTACAAATTGTATTTTTTAATTGTGTACTTACATGTCCAGCTAGAGCTTTAGCTCTCTTAAAATTTATGTTTAGGCATCAGAAAATACACAGTAAAAATGTTATTTTAAAAAAAAAATGGTAGGAAGGAAGGACCAAACTCCTGTGACTGCCTCACTATTCACAAATCTTTGGGAAATGAACCCTTGTCTGGATCATGCTTGGAAATCTCAAGTTTATATCAATATAATTTTCTGTGCATGGATATGGCAATAGTTAAGATGGAATGTCCAAGATCCCCTTCAAATGAGGAATAAGCATTATCACCTTTTTCCCTTTTAAAACACTAAACATTTTTAGAAGTAAAATTAGAATTGTTTTTCAAAAACTAAAGAGGACTGTAAAATTTCTTTCCAAAATATTTTTCCCCATAGCTTTCCAGTGGCTTTAAGAGGAAGAGACTCTTATACATCATCATTACATGGCACTTGAATCAGATTTAAAACTATAACTCTATGTTTATATTTTTCCCCTAAAGGCTGTACTTCCAAATGTTTTATAACAGACTGATTGCTATATTGTCCATGTATTATTCTGCTTTTCCACAGGGTAGCAGTGTGTTTCAGAACAAGGCCACCACTGTGGGAATATGAATGAGTACACAAAATCCCTGCAGAAAGCAGCTGTTCCCTCTTGTACATATGCAAATGGAAGAAAGCTAAATAATGAGGGCAGCTTTATTTCACAAAGGCAGACAACAACAGAGCCAAAGTGGACTACAACAAAGTTTTTGTAGGAAGCAGGGAACTGAAGTCTACAAAAAAGGATGAATTCTTAATATTCTCAGTCGTGAGAATCATGTTTCTTAGGGAAATACTGATTCATGGCTTGCAAAATTAATCCTCAAAATTATTTTTAAAACCCTAAAGACAAAGACATCAATGCATCTTTTCTAAGACACTGAGTTTATTCAAAAAAATTATCACTTAATTAAGGCAGAAATCTGGGCATTTTTTTCTCCCCAATACCATCAGTCTTACGTATGACCTTGGACAAGTCATTGAATCTAACTCAGTTTTCTTGTCCATAAAATGAAGATAATACCTCTGCCCAGGGCTAGTGGGAAGCTAAATCCATCGTCCATAAGCGTGATTTGAAATAGCAAGGTAAAAAGGCTTTATCAGTGTTACATACTGCTGCATTTTTCATTGCTTTTAATAAGCCTAATGAAACCATGTAAATTTTGAATGACAACATTAAGCAGATTTTTCAGGCCAGCTCTTGCTTGAAGTAAAAGGCATTACAGATTTCTTGAGATGACCCCAATTTGAGCTCTGACAACTAATGGCTGAGTCAGAACATTGCTATGTGAAGTACTGTGAAGAGTCTTCCAGATGTCAGTTATTCTAACAGGGGACCATTTATTCAATATTGGAGGGTGCAGTTGCACCAGTGATAGAGGAGGAAGAAGAAATGGTTCACATTTGCTCACTGGTGAAGCAACAAGCAACACTAAAATGTTTCTAAGTTTGTCACTGGCATTCACTAGTGAAGCTTAGTACAAACAACGCTTTTTACACAAGCAAGTGAACAGAAAACAACAAGAACTAATTAATCAAACCAAAAACACACATGCCATAGATTAAACTGCACAATTCTCCAAATTGATCAGCTACAATTCCTCACCAAAAAAACCTGCCACCTTTACACCAGCAGGATTTTGGTAATAATACACATGCCCCGAACTCACAATCCTTAAAAAAAGTCCTTTGACAATGTGTCTTCTGTAACAACATTGAGTATTACACCTCATTCTCACCTAACTGAGAAATGATTAGGGCCAACACAGCTGGTGCTCTACAAATGAAATGTTATATAAATTTTTAAGAAAGAAATCTAGGCTGAAATTATTCACTTAAATATTCACCAATGTCATCTAAAGAAAACATCCTTGCCATTGAAGGATCTGTGAGCAATACTAAACTTTAAAAACTGAGTAAGACTAAACTTTAAAATTCAAAATCTTTTGCATTATTCTTTTAGCAGACTATTCCACAAATTTGAAGAAATAAAATTAATTCTATTTTTAGTGGCACTGAGTTTCCTCTTTGTCCTGATCTTTACTAGAATTGACAGGTCTGCTACTTTAGGCAGTCTAGTGTCCAAACTGAGTTACAATTTCGGCCATAGTCTGTCATCTTACTGCTTTTGGTGCTAAGCTATGAGACTTTTGTGCAGATATCAGGCTAAACTGCCAGATGCCCCAAGCCCCCAGTCTAAGAGTTACTACATAACCTAAAATCAGCTCTACAACACACATACAAAAGGATGTTTTCGATGCTGTGTCACACTTGTGGCGCATGCCACAGAGTAAACAAAGTCTGCTTGAAGGCCTGTTTTCATGATCAAGTATCCCAACAGACAGGAACATCAGCTGCTGAATCATTAAAAACTACCACAAAAAAACGCAGGCTTTCTTCCCCACAAGAATATCTTAAGAACAGCAGAAAATAACAAGAGCGTGTGAGAACAAGTGTACTCCCGGACATTTCTGCAGTGGATTCTCCTAAATGTTGCATGTATTTTTTCATGCATTTCTGTGGCCAACTTTTTAAGTCAATTAATTCAAAATTTTCACTTTACTTGGGAATGAAACATGTGGCAGTATTGTAACAAGATGTCACAGTCAGCTCTTGCCCTCCCTCCTGCGACACAAGAGAATTTCTGATCCCAGAGCAGCCGTGAGAACATCCCGGAACTTGTGGGACTTCCCTTGGTTTGCTTGACTTCCAGCACCCATCTCTCCTCATTTCCTAATCCTCTTCTAACCTTCAAGATGGCTTCTAATCCAAAGCTAGAAGCTAGGCCTGGCAGTGCTATAAATCAATATACACTGACTACAGGAGGTACCACCAAACTTAGCAGGCATACGTGGGAGAACGAGAAAGAACTCTGATTGCCACAGGTGAAACAAAAGTCTGAAATTCAGGAAACTAATTTCTGCCATAATTTTTATGGCTTACATAAAATTTCAAGGAAGAACTGTAGCTTCCAAAATTAAATACAAATGGTTAGTGTGCAGCCCTTTAGCCAGAACACACTTTCTTTTTAAACCACAGCTTCAAAGCCATCAAGCTGGGACACTCTTGTTAAAGCCTGACTTGACCATTTGATTGACCACAATCACACTAGAATATCAATCATCACTACATCAGGAGTGGGCTGTTCAGACTCATCTTCTCTCTCACCACGAACATCAACCTGAAGTATACTTTTAACAGATATTTCCCCTTAGATGGTGAGAGAGTAGATGGAGGGTCTTCTGGACATAGCAGTAGAAAGGTTAATCTCTCTCCACTCACTTCTAGTGAGACATTAGCAATTAACTCCCATAATCACATGGATTTTCCAGAGATCTCTAACAAAAATGCAGCAAACTTTTTGCACAGAAGCTGGACACAAAACATACTTGCAAGAAACCATGTTTCCCACCCCACTTCTTTCTATTCCATCCATTCCCTTTATTGACCTAAGTACCTATCTCTGGGAAGACCCTTTCTCCTGCACCAGTCTTACAGTCTTACTCATGTCCAGTGATGTGATTTTCCATGTCCAGTAATGTGACTTTCCATGCTGCTTTCCATGCTGCTTCCCTTTTTTAAACTCTCATAATTTCCCCTTCTTTATTGCCTCTTTCTCCATATTTTAGTCCCATCTTCCTGAGGCCCTGCTCTATTTAATGGTCTCCTCCATTCATGAAGGGCTGACCTCTCTGCATTAGACAGATCATGTTGTGCACTCTGCTCACTGGCACCTCTCCACATCAGGGAAACTCTTCACCAAGGGAGTTCTTTACTCCTACACATGCCCACTCTCCTGCCACAGTCCTCATCACAGAGTGAGTGTGCCACCCCCACTGGGCACAGGTCCTGTTGCCAGCTAGACTCTCAGAAATAGAATCCCCAAGCCATCTGCCTAGGAGAGCTGAGGCAAAAGGGTTGCACAGGTGTCAGGGACTGTGCTCCAAGACAGGTCAGCTGCTTCAGGGAGAGCCACATCGAGCCCATAAATCAGAAATCACCTTTCCCCTGGGTTATGACATTCCAAGGATGAGGTAAACAAGAAGAGATTTGTTTGCTTTACCCTCTCCTTTTAGTGCTCTTTTTGATCAGCTTTGAACATCTCATTAGAAGTGCAACAGAAAGTATCCTATTACTTTTTTGGTTTTAATATCCCTTTCTGCATTGTGGCCTCAGTCTTCAGTATTATACTCTACCATATGTACAGTTTTCTAGTATTAAAAATTTAATAAATACTTCAGGCCCCAAAGCATATCAGCAATCAAAAAGAAACAGTTCTTCTACCCCAGCAGAAGCTAGCATGAGAGGCATTGTCCATGATGACTGGAAAAAACTTAAATAAATCATCAGCAAATCAGGCCTGAGAGTCCTTCACTTCTTATACTTGCTTTTATTCCAGAATCATGGCTGTATTTACCTAAACTAAACATCTGGCATAGGTCTGATACTGCTTTTTGGACAGCATAACTACCTATGCAGAAGTAATTACTGAGTATGGTGTGGTAATGTTACCATTTATCATCCTGCAGTTCTGAACCAAGATGTGGATACACCTGCACTAGCATCCAGTGCCAGAGAGACACAAGTTCTGTCCTCAAGAGTTGTAACTCCAAGGCTGTGTATGTACCAGGTTCATGGTCTTTGGCCCCACTTCTCAGAACAGCCATTTACCCCAGGGGTGCTGCTGCCATGACAGCACTCCACTACTTATCATTCCAAGTCTAATATTATAAGCACCCTTATAAAAGTAGCTTAGGTACCATGCTGGATTGTACACCCCTGCCTTCTTCATCTGCAGACTACACACCACAACAGGACCCTATATTTGTTTTCAACCTTTGAGCAACTGAGGAATGGCACTGGTAAAAATAAGAAGTGGTATACATGGCAGAGCTTATATCAACAGATTTAGAAAGCTCCATATAGAGCAGACTCTCCTTTCAGCATATATTCTCTTGACACAGTTACCCTCAAAACCCTTGGGACCAACCCTGATACGTATTTCATAACTAAGAGGCCTTCAGACAGCTATAACCAACTTCAACATTTATTTATTCTAATATCATCTGCTGCATTCATAGCTTATATTTTATCAGCATGCCTCTATGAAACAGTCCGCCACACAAAAGCAGGGCTGAGACACAGAGCAAAAGCCATTGCAATAAATGTAATTAGTACTGTAGCAATACCATATGTACTAAATGTACTTCACTATGAAAGCTTACACTGATCACTGCAACATAAAAATGTCTATTAAAATAACATTAATTGTATTTATTAGTACTGTGTTTCAGAAGATTCTAACTACAGTGTTGCCTATGCTCTGTTAATGAAAGACAGGATGTATCCAACTTTACAGAAATTCTTACCATTCAGCACTGTCCAAACCAAAGGAGGAAGTTTAAAAATAATATTTCAGTCCATTTAAGATGCATGCACTGATAGTAGCCAAAATATTCTCTAAATG
>VWZP01016764.1:209958-252458 GCA_013396995.1 Dicaeum eximium | reverse complement strand
CAATTAAAATACCACAAGAATAAACAAACCAGTCTCTCTTGGAGCTTGGTAGGCAGTGCTAGAAGAAAAACAAACATGAAACCTGTAGTCCCTAGGTTTTGTGTGTGCTACTGAAACAGTTTTCTTTTAAGCTGATACCAAGCAAAAATGTGAGAGAAGTTAAAGAGAGCAAAATTAAAACAAAGTGTCTCTTGCTCAGAATTATGGTGCTTTCCTGTACACAGTAGTATAGAACAAAAAAAGTGTAACAGCCCAAGTAACAAAGTTCAGGCTAAGAAAATTACTCATTAGAACCCAACCAATCCAGTGGCAGTCTTGAAATGCATATTTTAAGTATTTCAACATCAATGAAAGATGACTATTAGAGACTGACTAATTTTTTAATAAAGTATCAGAAATGCCCCTTTTCCACTTTAAAGGCAAAACCAGCCTTTCTGAGGGGAAAAATCTTCTGAAAATTTTGTAGCATTCTCCGTACAACGCCCCTTCAAGCTGAGAATTGCATATATAAAAATCTGAATTTTGAAATATACTTTTCTTCCTACTTTGAAGTTTTTAAGATTAAATGACTGAGATGTTAAAAGTGTAAGTGCAATAGATTATAGACAAAATTACACTATATATTTTAAAGGAATATATTTTATATATATTTACTAAATAAATTAGTAATTCACTGATACACATAGGTTTGGTTTTTGCGGGTCTGACTGCCTACTTAATTAAAAAATCCCAGTATCCCTGATAAACTGACTTTTACATGACTGAGAGACTGGTAAATCCAATGGAAAAAAGATGGTCAATTTTTTTTTTTCATTTTCCTACATGCAATGCATTACCTTAAACAAAAATAAAAAAGGTTGCAATTACCCCCAAAACTTGACTTGCTGTTTGACCAAGTAAATACTACTGGTTTTAGAAATATGCGTGCAAAAAAGTATATCTTGGTATCAGTGAAATGCAGGAGTTCAATACATTAATATTTATAAAGCAGTGCATGAATGGATGTTAAATTAATTCTTTAAGTCAAAAAAAAGACAGTACCCATTTGCATTTCAACAAGTGAAACTTTTCCATCCATTTGACAGAGACAAGACTATAAAAGGTCTCAAATTTCTCCAATAAAAGTGGAAATTACATCTCAATATTTCGTCAGAGATTAAAAACAGAATTTTAGATGAATTATCTGATACAAAGATGGAAGTCAGGGTGCTGCTTCAACATCTACAGAAGTAGAACACTTTAAGACAATTAAATGATTTCCCTGCAGGCAATGTCTTTTCAATCCAAGCTAATGACATCATTTAAGGAGGATGGTCCATTTAACTGAAAGGATCTTTTACAAGGCAGACAGACAGAAGGCAATCCCGGAATGTTTTCAAGGACTTCCCATATTTCAGAATTATAATGGCAAAATGCCTACATCAGAATCTTAAACTCAAGCATTAATCAACAAAATGAAAGACTAATTTTATAAGAAAAATGTAATAAAACTCATTTTAAGAAGTTTTCCCTTCATTATTTTTTCCCTTAAAGGAACCAATTCTCTCCTAATGGTAATTATGCTGCTTGGGAGTAATGATAATACTCAGGCAGCTCAGTTTTAGGCTGCTGTTTTTAAAGTAAAGCCAAATTACTTCACTCACTTGCAAGTTGAAGAGTAACTTTCATAAACTTTTCTACCAGTTTATATAAGCTGTGATCTTTCAGATAGAAAGCATTGTACTGTTGCCTCCAGAGTGTACTGTACTACTTTTGGTATAGTTTATATACCAGCCTTTAAACTGCACCCTCACCTTTTTAATTAAAAAAAAAAAAAGAAAGAAAAAAAATACTTCAAATGAGCCAGTAAGGGAAAATTTACAGTTTTAGTGTCTGTATTAGCAGTTTAATACACTTCTGTAACTCCTGAGGAGGGGGAGGTGGTGTTGGGGTCCTAAACCAAAATTATTTTTCTGATATTGAAAAATCAAAGGAGGATATGCTATTTTTAAACAGTTAAAGAAACACCAACATTTTAATATTAAAATAATATTATTAAAACTAAGGCATTATATAAAACTACAAACACCTCTTGTACTTCAGAAGGCAGCATCAGTCTAAATCCAACCAAAGAGTCTTTTTACCATTTACAATAACACTCAAAGCCATGGAAGTTGTATACACATTAGGATGACATCTCTTAATTAATGATGTGGTTCTGAGGACAGGGGGAAAAAAGTTTACCTTATGTCCCCTTAATATCCATTTCAAATTGTCAAAAACTTCAGAAAGCTGGAACGTGTGAGACATAACGAAGAGATCTTACCATGTAAGCAGGAGCTAGAAAACATAGAACTAGTCCTGGCTCTTGACCAGACTCTTTTTGCAATCCTGAACAAGCCACAGCTACTTTGCCTCCACTGTTCCTCTTCATAACAGAGAAACAGTATTCACATCTTTTCTAGAAATGCTGTGAAATGTTGTTGGTTTCATTATGTTTCTCTTTTAAAAAAGTATTTACAAGGAAAAACATTTCATTTTCAGGCGTGCTGTGCCACTGATTTTCCACTACCGCACCCACACACTTTTTCAAAGTAATGTAAATTGGAGGGAGGGAGGGAGAAGGAAGGAGCAGAGGGAAGGTCCCAGCATGTGTAAGACTGGGATGTCACATATACACTGATTCCTGCATTTCAGAAAACTACACACTTCCTTCTGTGACTGCTATAGCACACCTAAAATTGACAAAGGAAAAGTGAGGAGAACACCATGAAAGAGTATCCTTATGGCAAATGGTAAGAAGACTCTGATCATATAAATGGAAAGGTTTTCCAAAAAATGCCATTTTTTAAATTCTAATAATGTTGCCTTCTTCTTTATTCCTTTTAAAACATAAAATCATGTCAGGTGAAAATGCTGTTTTATAACACGTATTAATAGTTCATTGAAAATTACCCAACCCAAGTCAAAATTTCCTCAATTTGGATATGCACTCTTTCAACTCTCACTGTCACTCAAAAAGCAAAGGAACAACTGTAAAATTCAAGTTATTTTAGTTTAAAGACTTAAACTTTTGACACTCTAGATCTTTCCCCACATAAAGAATGTGTTTATCCTGAAGTGGTGAACAAGCAGCACATCAAAAGAATGCCAACTATTAAAGCCTGAATACAGGAATATGGAAATAATAATAAGAAATTGGCATTGCACAAAGTAAAACCATTGTATTCTTAACCACCTGGGCATTTTCCTAGTTGACAGTTATATTTCTAGTAAAGGAAGAAGAGATTTCTGTAGACTTCAACAGCCACAAAAGATTTAATTCCACTTCCTGTTACACACCTTCTGTACAACCTAGGTCCTCCACCAGTATATTTGCACATCTGTTTCCAAACTTTTCTTCCTAGTTTTTTGTCTTATCCTGATTAGGTTTTCTGGAGCATGAAATTATTCAAATTCATACATACAGCAGAGGATTCTAAAACTGCCTTGATTCAATGAAAGTAAGGTGACATATGCAAAATACATTACCTCATTTACTGGCACTTAGCCAGTTTTCACGGGTTTTTTATTCAGCTTCAGTTTGTCCATAAACTGAACTCCCAAAAACAGCCAATCAATCTATCATTACCAACAGAACTGTATAAAAATAAAAATCTAGTCATTATAAAGATTCATTTTTATATTGTTTCTTACAAAAGTGTTTGCATCTATAACATGCTAATGCACTCTCAGATCTCCCCACACAAACTCGAAATTCTCTAAAAATAACATACTTTGACAACAAATTCTCAAAAACACCTGACAAAATGGTACTGGAGAACACCACACAGAAAGAGTCACTGAGACAAGTACTAATGAACAAGACTCTTAATCAACTTTTCATGAATTATCTATGTCATTATGTGTCTTATATCACTCACAAAGCCCATTTCTGTATAAAATCAGTGGTATATTGAACAATTAAAATTACTAATTGCAGTTCTATTTGTTCTGATTTCATTAGCATTATTTTATTCAACAGTACATGTGTTAGCCTATGAAACATACTGACAAGGGAATTTGCCTCTGGATATGTAAGGGAAATACAACATGCAAGGATAGCTTGATTCAAAATATTTACAAATCAGTGGTACATTACTTAGAACAATCTTACAGATGAAGAAACTAACATGAAAAAGCCATAAGAGCTAGACAATTGACTCTCAGTCACAAAGAATTCATTAATAATTCCACAAGGACCATCAATATAATTATCAAACCAAAAGGACAAATTATGGCCACATCTACACAATAGTAGGAACCAGAATAGGTAGTTATGTTGTAACCACACTTTTCCTTATTATAATGTTATCTTATAATAGCATTGTTCTGTTTTGTTTGTTAGAAGACATGGGGAACCCAAGCAACAACCTAAACTACTCCAGTTCTGAACGAAACAATTTCTTTCTCAGTTTTAAGGTGATTTTCATTTGTTTAGCTTGTTCAGTTTCACACACGTGATTTTCAGGTTTTTAAATATTTTGACTCAGCGGATCTGCTTTTTGTACAATATTTTCACCTTCTTGGTTTCTATTTGGAAATTTTATTCATTAAAGGCTATTTTTAATTTAAGAACTGAATCATCTCTAATTGCAAATAGGGTGAAAAAATTCTCTACCTGACATTCCTAATCATAGAACTCAGGAAAGGAGAAGTCAGTTATAAAAAAGACTAAGCTAGAGATTTAATAAATGCCCGGACACTCAAGGCCCTTTCCAAAACACAACAAGCAGCTATTTGATATCAACACTGTGTTATGAATTGCTGCACCTCATTACCAATCCTTGAAAAGGAAAACAAACCACCCTCAAAATGTCTGTTTCCGAAGGACAAAGGCAATTAACAGGGGCAGGTGGAAAAAAAAAAAAAGACAGTGTATTAGAGTGACAGGGAAATTTAAAGATGTCATGTGCATTAGGTTATATTTCCTAAACTAAGGCTTAAAATGCAGCAAGAACTGTAGATTCCTCAGACCTGTTCAAAGTTGAATTTATCCCAGGTTGAAAACATCCTGGAAACACAACCTGGAGCTGGATTAATCTCTCTTCTCAACATACACATTAGTAAAGGTAGAAACCCTTGTAAACTCCATCTTAAAAAAGGTAATAAAATGTTGCTAATATATAAGCGTGTTAGTGTCTTAGTTATGGCTGGAGTCTACCCAAAAATAGATATAGCCATGCTGCCTTCAGCCTTCATACTATTCAGTGTTCTGCATATCTTAAAACACTCTTTATTTCTACTCCTCTTGAGCCATAAAAACAAAAATGAACCACAATAATTAAATAAAATATTCTTTATATGTATTATGGCTATGTTCATACACAAGTCAGTCACCCAATATCTCAATGACTGTTAATGAAACTGAAAGCCTAATTAGCAAGATGAGGGGAATATCCCCAGCATTCTGGCCCACCTCCAGTATGAATAATTGCTTCTACCTATGCAAAATCCCCCCTGTCATTTCAATTAAGTAAAATATTCCTCACATCCTGCTCTTAAATTGCTGGGTATTGTTTATAGTGCCATTGTAAGAGCTGCTGCATTCTACCCTGGGTACAGCTGCATTTTGATAGTAATAATGTGGCAACTCCTACTTTTAGTTACTTTGTTCAAAAAGCTTGGTTTTGCAAAAGGCTGTCTGCTATCAGAAAAAGAACCAACTAAAACAAAACCCCAGCACTAATTTATTGTGCATGTATTAATGACAGAAGTATAAAATCTGTGTGGAACAGAGGGAACACGTTAACAGGTACTGAGGTATAAAAATAAGTCATTCAGGCATAAGCATCTCTGGCAATTCTGCAGCATAGTAAGTAGTCATCTTATCACACTATCACAACTTTGAATGTCTCAGAAATTAAGCCAAAGCTAACACCTCTCACAAATTACTGTGAAATCCTACCAGTACATTGAAACACACTTCTAAAAACTCATATATATATACACACATATCAAATTTAACAAGGAAGAGAATGAAGTCATTCATCAACCAGACCTTCCCAGGCCTTCAAAACCATGGTTGTACCTATTCCTAGACTTTGCTTCCTGCTCAGCAGTGTGCACACCCTGTCACTCCAATGCTTTCATTTTGCCTCACTCCAAAAGCACCAACATTCTCTTAAACCCTAAAATTTTGATTAAAATTCATTTTTAAATGTTCATGTGACTAAAAAAATCCTACTTGAAAAAGCATTTAGAAGTTTTGTAGATTTAATTAATGTTGCTTTAAAGAGGGACATTCGGGGCTTTTTATTGCTTCACCATATCAGAGTGTTTTCTTGCTCTCCCCTTTTGGGTCTGAACTGCCACTGAAATGTTTATTAATACGTAAAGTCCAGAATGCTTACATTAGCCCACAGTCCTTTTATTGTTTACTCCTCCTTTAAATTGCCCTATCCCTTAAAAGATACAGTTTTAATTGACTATCAAAACCACTTAGAAAGGTACTCACTGGTTTGAGTTATAAAAGATACGTTTTATTTAGGAAGATATGCAAGCAGATATCTGCAGAAATTCACATTACACTAACTGTACTTTCTATTTCATGAAACATTTCAGTAACCACATCAGCGATTTATTGTTATTTATTGTTATGGCAGTACGGAAACATCCACAATAAAATAAAGACCAGGAGTGAAAAGAGCTGTAAAACCATAAAAAAAAAAAGTTTGCTTTTTCCTTGTCCTGGCCTCCTAGGACTGTAAATCTTAGGTTTTCTTTTTCCTAAACTGTCTTCTTTCAAGGATTACCAGTGTTATAAATACCTTTGCCTTCTACTGACTAGACACATTTTCTCCTGTAGACTCACTTCCTGTGGGAAACGTTACATCCAAAATCACACACACACTACTAGAATTGTGATCACTGCCGCAATTCTGTTCACATATTAAAAAAAAAGCACTAAGAATACAGCAGCTTTCAGTTTATCATTATCTTCTCTAAAAGGAATATCACTCTTGCGTAGGAAATAGCAATATGCATATAAAAAATTATTTCAAAATACAGCAGAAAATAATTTCCATTAAGTACACCTGCTGGGGAAAAAGCTGCACACACCAATGATTAAGCTTAAGTGTGCATCTGTCCTTTAAATATGCATAGCAGTAATAGCTTAAATGCAGTTCAAATCATGGCCAGTCTTGCTGCATATACAAATCTGCACCAGGCAGTGCTAAATTAAAAAGCACCTCTGATAAGTTTACAAAAGACAAAAAAAAAATTGGTTGTAAACTCCTCTGCATTGCAAAGATCTCTTTTGTCTGTCAATCAACAGAAAAGTATTATTCCACCATCACAAAAGGCAAACCTTTGGAGGCAGTATAGGTCTGTGTGTTGTGCAAATGTGCAGTTGCTAAGAAGCAAATATGCTTCTCCTCTAATCAAATAGCCCAGCTCAGCAATGCTGCTGGCTTGGGGCAAGAAGCAAATTCCACCAGCCACAAACTTAGAAACAGTCTTGAATTATTTGTTGCTGACCGCTGGCTGAACCCTGTCCTGATGAGCACCATCACCATTAGCCACTTCTCAGTGTATTCCATCAACCAATGGCAATAGCAGCATGCTACAGCTCAGGCTGCAAGGAATTGATCAAACAGGGTAATGAGACTATTTCTTCATGGAGGTTATTTTAAATGAATATAAATATTTTCTTTCTACATAATTTGCCACAAAAGGTCACTGAACTCCCTGTGATTCTAAAGAAAAATGCTGTGGTATCCCCTTTATATATTTGAGTTAGGATATAGCCAACAAACAATTCTGGGCATTTTTTGATGATCGTGTAAATCTTAATGAGGTGGCATCCCAGACAATTGATTAGCAGCAACGTTCTATCTTCACATTTACTTACGAACAAAAAGAAGATTTGATGCTATTTTAGAAAATCATGATATACCCATGCCCTTAAAATCTTTCATGAGAGAATATATTCTGTGAGACTAAAGACTTACACTTTTGCTATTAACAATAGATCATGCATATTTTGCTATGCTTGCCTTACTTTGATATTATAGCCCTTTCCATAGATTCTTTCAACTGAACTCGCATGTTAAAAATACCCACTTTGTGTCTGAGTCAAGTTACTGATGAGATCTGCATTCAGACACCCTGCCTGTCATAGCTGTTTTCTTTAAAAGGATACTATAAAGAGGCACCAGGAGATACTTGAAATTTAATTCAAAGCAACTGCTACAAAATTCCCATCAAGGCCCTCCTTATCCCACACAAGATTTTTAATCCTATCATTTCCAGTACTGGGCAATTTCTCCAGTACTGGGAAAACATGTAAATATTGATTTAAACACCAGTCTAATAGCATTTTATTAATAAAGGCATTACACTAGGATAGTACTAAGACTATGGTAAAGAAATAGTGCTTATTATTTTCTACTTTTAGGGATAATAATATAAAAATATTCAAATAGGCCAACTAAACACAAGTGTTCAGGTTTGAGAATTTCCAATGTTACCTTGAATAACTTTAATTAAATACTTTCAACACAGAATAAAATTTCTATTTACACTCAGGAATGACTATAATTCATTCATCTGAGACACAACACTTGAAAATGCAGGTTGAAATATAAATGAAAATATATATATATACAGGACTTAAATTAGTTCACCTTGCCCTGATTAATAGGAGTTCACTTACCTAACAATAGAACAGGCTTCGGATTTTTTTTTTAATTCATACACCATATTCAAAGCTTTTTTTTTTAACAAAATAAAATAAAAATGTGTAATCTGAAATTCTGTTCCTCTTACATGGTTGGGATCCTCAGCTCCTCAGGCTTTTTTCTCCTCTAACTGAATGTCTCTGACCAGTATAGGAAATTTTATTTTTTAAGAAACTAGTAAGAATATTAATAATAATTACAAAAATAGTTTAATCAACAGGATTTTCCTCCTACTTTCCACCCCTATTAAAATATTACTTCCAGAACATTCCTTTCTAACACTTTATCAATGCCATCATTATATGTTGTATGGCAGTGAAGTGCATCTAAGGCTTGAATAGAATAAAGCAACTCAGTTACAAAAGACTAAGCCACCATTTTTACATTTTTCAATCTTTTTTTTTAAGAAAAGTTGACAGCAAAAATAAAACTGTAATCCTGTGAGAAAAAAAGAGAGCTTTGTTGGCTATTTATTCAAAAACATAAAGCTTGTAATATTTGTAACACAGACCCTACAAATTCTTATCATTCATTTATCGTGTATTTTAAAAGTCATTTTCCAAAAATAAAAATAAAATAATTCTACATTAATGTTGAAGATTTTTAAAAATCTGTGAGGACATGAAGCTAGGACTATTAAAAACATGCAAAATCCTGAGAAACTATTTTCAACATAGATGAAAGAAGCCAATTTATACATAAATCCTATTTTTTCCTCAAAGCAATCTTAATATGTTAAGTCCTAAATTCCATTAAAAAAAAAAAAGATGTGGTCCCTTACAATACCAATAAAAAAAAACATTCATTTGGGGGGAGGAAAAAATCAGCAAAAGACGTCTCATCAACAGAATAACATTTGACAAAAATCAGTGGAAACGGTAAAGAAGCCAATACAACTTCCAGTGCCAAGGAGCCAGATGGCACTGCTGGAAAAATTATATCTACAGACTGGCAGCTTGATCCCATGATTATTGCCCAAGGGAGGAGGAAGAGGAAAACAAGAGGTATTTCAGTGTGATGGAGTAAATCAATTATCACCAGCTCACTACGGCATTTTCACATTGTTTTTATACCACATTCTAAATATCACTCAAGTGAATGAGAGCACTGAAAGATTACAGCAATCTTAGACAGAAAAAAAGATGTGCCAAAAATTAAAAAAGCAATATGTACTTAAATGTACCTCTGTCAACTGCATCACATAGTCCATATTTCCAAATGAAATTTGCAGATATATTGTCATTAACAAAGTTTTTGCTTTGCGGTTTTACTTTTGACCTGAAATTCCAAATCTTATCTACAAAGACTACAGACAAAAACATCTCACACTTTTCAATACGACTACATTCGTTTGTGTATTTTCAACTCCTAACATGCAGTTATTTTACACATACAAGTACCAAGTAACCATTTTGCTAAAATATTTCAAAAATCTTTGATCAAACAAGTTTGTGGAAGTCTCACCCATTATTTTTCTGATAAAATACAATCTTAAAGATAAATTCTGAAGAAGCTGTTGGAGTAAAATCAGTCCACTTCTACTACAAGGAAAGCAGTTCTAGAAAACTAAAAGACAAGTTTTTCCCCCACTACCTTCATATGTATAACATTCAAATTACTGAACACAAAATAGACAGAATTATATGAATGATGTCCTCTGAAAACGGGCAAGGTTAATATTTTTTTTAATTGGAAGTCAATGACAACACTTGCATTAACTTCTTTTCCAAGAAACTGTAATAATAAGGCCCATTTTCTGTACCCATCCTTGCAAAAGAACACATGCTATTACCTACCAAAAAGACTTGGACCACCTTGACTTCACTTGCCTCCAACCCATTTACATTTTTATTGCACAGCCATGTACATAGTTTAAATATTCTTCTGCTCCCATTCATATTATTTCAACACTAATCCTTTTCACTTACCTCTTCAATGTAGAGCAGAGATGCACAAGTGCAGACATGTGAAGGAAATCATAAACCAATTGCACCTTTGAATATGTATTGTGAGTTTTTATACATCATCCACGTCCAAGCTGTGAATGCCCCATCCCTGGAGTGTTCAAGGCCAGGTTGAATGGGGCTTTAAGAACCTGGTCTAATGGATGATGTCCCTGCCCATGGCAGGGGAGTTAGAACTAGATGATCTTTAAGGTCCCTTTCATCCTAAACCATTCCATGATTCTATGATGCAGAGAAATACAAAGTTTGACTGTTGAGCAACAAACAAAAATTGTTTTATATGAAGAACTGGATATCCCTGAAAAGATATTACCAGGCTCTGGTGTACCTTGCATTAAGGAATGTGTGTCCAGGCAGGCAAAGCAGATATAGAGAAAGACAGGAAAATCTTGTTTAGAGCAGAAGAGGTCTTACTCCATTATGTAGTGTAGGTTCATAATTCCTTGCTCAAAAAGGGCTCAAAACTCTTTCTGACTACCAGTAATAGAAAAGACAAGACCAAGATACTCATGGGATATTACCCATCATTATAGTGATAGCTAGTGATTAATAGGCTGTGCCTAATATTAATTAAGAAATTGTAGTAGTAATTTTAGTTTGGAGAAAATATGACATTCAGCAGTTTTAGTCTGCTACTCTACTCTTAAATCTTACTATTGTACATAATCCAAGTTAACATCTATAAAAATTACTGAGGAAAGTATTATACTAATACTACTGAGTGACAGATGTCCAAAGAAGTATGGTTCCCACTGAAAACTTTTAAGCAGCAAACAATTATCTGCAGCATCTTCTTGAGAAGGCCAGTAATGAACTTGCCATTTAGTGGATACCATAAAGACTGAATCTACTATATGGGAGTTTTTTTGCAAAACCATTCCATAAACCTTTTTGTGACACAGTTTTTACTTTTACACTCAAATTTAATCCCAAAATTCACAAATATTAATCCATTGCAAACTTGCTTTTATTTAAAATGAAACAAACCCAAATTCATTAAAATTAATGCCTGGACTGAATGATGCCTGATAGAAAACAGGCCTGTTTTGTTCTTGCTTAAGATCTACAGATTCACTTTGCGCCTCTATAAAAAGTACTAATCAATTAATACACAAAAACAGGAACATGGGAAAAATCTTCTTCTGTTCATTAGGATTTATACACACTTCATGCAAGCAATAAATTAAATATGGGCATAAATTCTTACTCACAAATTCAGAGAAAGAAATGCCAAACTTAGCTTGTACTTACACTGCAAGGTTATACTTTTTTTTCCATTATGTTCCTATATCCAGAGACCTCTAAAGCCTCATCCTTGAGACAAAATATGAATTACCACACAGACCATTGTTTTAAAGAATTCTGATCTAAGACAAAGAAAACCCTATGGTTCTGTAGAGCCTTTTCTCCCTAAGATGTTTGTGACTACTACACAACATATGTTGAAGGCAGACCCATTTTTCTGTTGTACGTGGTAGATCTCAGGAAGGAAAAGATGCCTCTTGCCTTCAATGCCAAGCAGCATCAATCTGATGGACTTGCTCTCCTCTGGTACCCACCTCAAGGTGCCACTGGAGTAGCTGATGCATCTTTCTGCTTCTAGGAGGAAAGGACTAAGGAGCAGAATGGGAGCTGCCTTGCCACTACCGCTTGGCAGGAAGAAAGAGGAATTACAGGGAAATCAGAAGGTAGAAATTCACTCAGTCAAGATAAAGCACTATTAAGGTCCTAAAATCATAATGAACTGCCTCCAAAACCTACTTGAAAAGCTTATTTCATATCCAAGAGGCAGAAGGAAGATCTCTCCTCTTCCTTTTTATGTCAGCTATTTGCGATGCATAAGAACCGAACTAGAAGAACATTAGGCCAACAAGCAATATAATGTACATAGAAAAATCTATTCACTTCAACTTTCTGGGCTTTTTTTTAACCGTAGTATTGTTACATATCTTGAATAAAATTATGATCTAATATGAAAAAGAAATAGGTTAAGCAGGCCATTATTTAGTCCTATGTAGTGGTGGAGTATACATGGCTGTTTTGTTATTGTTCAGTCACTGAAGCAACATAGATGAAATAAAATGAGCAACAAACCATGTCATCTCTCCCATGGGAGAAAGGTAAATGTTAAAAGAACACAGGGGTTTATTGTTTGATGGGAAGTTTTTCATCATGATAATTAGAAGTTCAAACATTTTAGTATCATCAATTTGTACACACAGTTAACCTACACGATGTCATTTGTAACTTTATTGTTGACTTTATTAGGGCCAAAATTTCACTTAAAACTTCTGCTTCCTATCAGAAATTATTCCCTTATGTTCTGTACAAATGGTTTCAATCAAATTTAATTAGATCAGCTTCGGATATTTCATACACACTTTTTTTTTAAACATCTTGCTTCTCCATCTAAGTCATTGCTGCTATATGCACTGGTAGGAATCCTACAAAATTTCCAATGCTGTCACCCCCAAGACAAGCAAACATCCTCTCCATATACATGATTATGTTACAAACCAGCAAGCAACTAAGCAGTTCAGTTGTTTGTTCTTTTCATAAGGTTTCAAAAGCAGCTACATGTGGAAAGTTATAAAGATTTTTTATAGACTGAATCTATAAAGATTCAGTCTTCAAAAATATTCATAACAGAAGGAAAAGAATATGCTATTGCCATGTCTTTTATGGACAAAAGAGAGTCAAATGTCAACAGATCGACAGAGTTTAGGGTATGTATTCTCTCCTAGCAAGCAGAGTGCATCACTGGGACAAGTTGTCCAAGGGACAGTGCAATTACACCAGTAGAGATTTTTAGGAAAGATGAGACAGGTGCCTACCAAGGAACATCTCAGGCAGACTATGGGTGACACATTGATTTCACTCTTATGGTCTCTCCTACTCAAGAAGCAATTGATCTTCTTTACAGCTTTTGACAATTTCAACAAAGTTAGCACCCTCTTCTCATGTGTTAAACAAACAGATTTGCATCTGGGAATTTACACTCATATGGCAGGTCCCACATGTACCAATATCCTTAAAAAAGAGAACTTTAAAAAAACTAACTTCATATTTTAACTTCCTCTTCAGTATGGTTTACTTTTCACTGTGTTCCATCAGCTTGTAAAAGGTTGTATTCTGGATGACATTTAGACTGTCCATAAGTGACTCAGCCTAAATTCGTAGTGATCCACCCTTCCTCTGACAACCTCAGCACACCACATCAGGAATTTTAGACTTCAATCTTCCTCCTTAAGACTGCGCTGACAATTAAATTTTTTATGATGTTGAAAGCAACATTTCTGATCATCATAGTACCTTTATCAGCCAGAAATGCAGAATCATAATCCCCTCCAAAATTTTGACAAGAACTAGCATCCCCTCAAAATAATGTTAGCATGCCAAAGTCCAGTCTTATTTTCCACATGATGGGCTACTGCCCTCCTGCCAGTGCCTAGTAAGAGCATAAAGTAGAAGCCAGCTTTTCTCACTGAAGATCAGCTGTCCAAGTAAACCCAGATCTTACTTCCCCTCAATATGACCTTTTTTACTCAATCTTTAATATTAAGAGATATAAGGAATAATAAAGTACCTGGTTTTCTGCCTTCGATGAGATCTACCTATGAGAAAAACTAGAGAAATAAAGAAGTTTCTAATTTCTTTGAATGGCTGTCATGCACTTAAGTTTGTACCACTCTCCCCAATACTGAAAGTAAATAACAAATCTCCTACAATAACTCAGGTAAATTTCCAGTGCTGTCATCCCCAAGACAACCAAGCATCCTCTCCATATACATGATTATGTTACTAAAAAGTGGTATACCCAAAAAAGACTGGACGGATAAGAAGGGCAAATGGAGAAATTATAGAAATTCTTAGTTGTATTTTCCATTCTCCAATCTTTGATACCTTAGTTGCTAGCAGTGCTTAACTGGCCCTGTGAGGAACAGTTTTTGCTTTAATATAGTGCCTCAGTAGGCAATGTAGTTGCAGAAAGTGGGAAAACACTTGTGTGTATGCACAAAGATAAAACATTACACTGAACTCTAACAGCCTTCTTCAGTGACAGTATTCAAACAACTAGGCCTAACAAACAGGAAAAATAAGGGGGGAAAAAGCTTAATCAGTATTTGTATTTGAGACTCAACATGTAAAAAGAAAAAGCATGCAAAATTCAGTCACACAATTTTTCATTCTCACTTGATCAATCAAATTGCAAAATGTGATGCTCATATTAAGTAAATACTATATATCATGTAAATACTATAGATCATGTAAAATAGTTTACTCCAGCCTGCAAAGACTTGTATAGAACTTTTCCAAAGCAACTACATGAAAACAAAGTGCTGAAGCCTGTTGCTTCATCCAAAAATTAAAGCAAGACAATCATGTTGCAGGAGCAATAAATTTTGCTCATTTTCAAGACTGCACTTCAACAACAAACAGTTAAAGCACAACCCTTTCATTTACTCTTTTTCCTCAAAGTTCTCCAAGTGCCCAGTTTTGCTATCTTCCTCTACTTCAACTATGGGAAAATTTAATAGAGATTCTCAGACTGTTTAAAAATTTTCTACTAAAAAGCATATTTTATTCATAAGCTATAGCCAAATATGATAATCTGAAGCGCATACAAGTCGCCAGACAGATTTTTCGTACTTCTTTCATCCTTACTTTCTCAAGGCAACATTTCTAGACCTTCCATAGAAATGGTGATGATCTAAATTATTTCATCACACCATTAACTGTGATCTTTTAGATCCAGTAATTATCCAATTACATACTCCCTGCAGAGCCAAAGTGACATGTCTTCCTCAGAGGTCCACTTACAAAGTCAGAAAGTTTGGTTCTTTAATACTAGTGGTATTTCTTACCATAAAATCAGGTTACCATACCATAAACAAAAAAAAAATTCCTATATATTATAAAAGAAGATTACAGTGTTATTAAACAGGAAAGTTCAAGCCTGCCATTGAACCTGTATTTAATATCTAGGAAACTTGAAAATTAAATGAAAAACATTAACTTTTTTCCCATTTACTTCTCAACCAAAAGTAAGTTTGTTTCCAACTTGAAAGAAAATCTTGGTATTTCAATTTTAAAATATTTTGGTATGCTTTGGTTTTTAAATAATCAAGACACATGTACTTCCCACTACATATATTCTTCAATACGCAGGTGGAAGGGGAGTAAGAAATTACAAGACATTATATTGTTATACAATGTACTATAAAAAAACCTGTCATTTAAGTTGCAAGAAACCTAGTCATCAATAAGTGAAAAAATACCTCACTCAAAAATCAATTATGTTGAGTCTTTTGTATAGAGAAGTAGTACACCTTTCAGGCAACTGGTATTAATGAGCAGACATGGCTATAGAATCTCCATCTGTTTTTCTGACAAAGCTGTGACTACTCCAGTCTCTCATTGAAATTCCATTAATCTGGTGCACCAAGGACCAATGCGAAAATCAAAACTCCATCTAACCCTTTATCAGCTCACAATAACCTACAAGTGAACTCTGCCTGTTAGCATACAGCAAGTTATGATTTTGCTATCAATCAGGCTGTTAGCCAATAAAAAAAAAATCAAGTTAAGACCAGAGTGCCTGGCTGTGCTGTTTTGTTTGGTCTGCCTTGTTTTTCAGTTTGTTATTTTATTTGGGGGTTTTGTTGTGTTTTATCCCTCTTCCAATTTCTGTAGGGTGTCTGGACATGTAAGCCCATGCATCATTCTCTTTCATTGTGATTTAATTGCTGCCAGCAATCAAGTCAAAGCATCACTGAAGTGTGCTTGAATTTCATTAGATGATATAACTTATGCTACTTTCCTACAGTACCTAATAAACCATAAAGAAACCAAAACACATATGGCTTGAGGGAATAACTGGAAAATTAGGTGGCCATTTGGGAACTGAGTGAACTTTTGAACCAGAGGAACAGAGAAAAAGAAATATTAAAAGGAAAGACAGACTTAGAATGCACACAGAGACGTGGAGGTTTGACCTTTTCAGTACCTAGAAAATTACATTAGCATTATGAAAAATACATATCATGTTTAGAGTTTATAATCCATCAAAGTTTAGATACTTTGTTAGTGCCTACCATAAGGTAAAAGTCAAAAGGACAACATAACAATCAGATTTGACAAAAGGCCTTTAGGTGACCTGTGCTAATTTAGTTATCCCATACTTATTGTTAAATGGATTATCTCTCTTGTAATTAATACACCATTAGACAAAGGTCGCACAAAAACTCCAGGATTTTACAATGCCTGTAACGTACACATAACACACTAATGCTTTATCTGGTACCAAGCGTGCGCCTTCACAAATTATGTTTTGACAGTAATGCCGCAAAGTCAAATTGCGACACTTTCACAAGTCATACAAACCTTGCAGCCTAACCCAAGTATAGCAAGAGAAATGCCTTGGGGCTTTTTAGTAGAAAATATATGTAGAAGGTTTTACATAAAAATAGAAATGGACTCAAACATAAATAAAAACCACCTCAATTTGGTTACCTACAGATAGGGCCCTCTGTTAACGCTGAGAGCCTTGATCCTACACAAATCAGGTTTTAGATCTGTACAGAGCCCTGCTGAACTGAACTGGTAATTATACAAGAGCAAACATCTACCTTGCAGACCCAGTTTCTTGAGTAGGATTTAAATATTGAACATAAACAGACTGCTAAAAAACTAAAATACAGTATTAAGCGTCAACAAACCCGTTTATGCCTATTAGAACTGAAACAAATGGCATCTCTGGGGATCAATCCACCTCTTATAAGATTTTCCCAACATACATTTTCATACAGAGGCTAGGTGGCTAGACTGGAATGATGGATTATATATGTTAAAATCAAAATGGTCTTAGAATGACACATAAGACATTCAAAGAGAAAAAGATGAACACTGTTTTACTCCAATAAATTAAGTATTTACAGATCGGAATTTATCACCTTTTCTCAAATTTTCTTCATGCTACACTCCCACTAGGTAATTAAAGAGGATTTATCATAAGATACAGAAAGACCAGCAAGGTAAAATCACCTCAAATATAAAAGAATCGCACCCTCTATATTTCTACCTAAACTGGTATGAATTAGTCAAGATATTGTTGAGCAGCTATTATACCTACTATCATCACTTCCAAAACAGGCTAAAAATTAATCACCCATCTGTACAAACTCATACAGTATTTCACATACTCTTGCATCAGCATTCTCCAGCCATTCATTATTTAGGTTATGAACGTTATCACTTTTCTCTTGATTAACTGTTTTGAAACAATTCTATAATCATATCTCCTATTAAATAGTCATATAATTTTGTCACATACCCTTTATGCAATCAGTACCATGTTATCAAGTTATAATTAGAAATAATGATAAGATTATGTTTGTAAGCAAAAAATAAATACATAGAAAGTTGCATTCATCTGTAGTTCTGAAAATTAGCTTGGGTTTTCTAAAAGCCATACTCAATTTCACTGATAATTACATTTCAACCAGAGAGCAAAAAGGCCTGGTTTTACTTTTTTTTAGTAGAAGGTCACACTGCCAACATGCAATANAAAAAAGTGTGATTATTATTGTTATACATTTTACAGAGTTCTGGACATTAAAAAAATGCATTATTCTGAATCAGTGGTTAGAAGGTTTATCACTTATGCATGTACTTGACTTATCCCTGTTCTGCAATAGACATAATTTTATACCTCATAAAAGCAATTTATGTTTCCAAAGGGAATAATCTGGATAATATAAAATGTGGAGTGCTACATTGCAGGAAGCATATTTTCATTCAGCAATTGTATTTCGAGATGGAGCTGCACAGTTTGATCATCATATCATGTCAGAAAACATCATTCATTAGTAAGTCTATCTAAGTTCCAGTGCCAGAAATTAATATACATCATTAATTTATTTGTACATATACTTAATTTACTGCCATATATTAACCATAGAAGGTGTTTATATTATGTATACAATAAACTAATCTCAAAAATATGAACACTATGCTAAAGCAAGCTTGTTAACTGCTGAAATATTCAGTTGTTCATGTCTTCAGAACAGTCACATTTAGCATTAAACTTAATGAACACAAAATAAAACAACATGGAAAACAGCTATGAAGTGTAGACTTTTTCTAAATGCAAACCTAAACTTAAAATTTATGTAACAAAAACATTGTACAAAACACTGTCTTAATGAAAGGAAACACTGTAGGAATAATTAATTTAATATTTTATGAACCTATTCTGCATGGAGTTTGCAGAAAAATATCAATCACATAAACTGTTTCATTATTTATTAGATAAATAATACAGTAAGCCATTAAGTAGCACAATAAAATTAAGCAAGAATCTGATAATGTTGAATTAACAAACAATTTGTTACTACAGATATTCACACTGGTTTAGCCACTGATCTATCTTTAAAAACATACGTATCTACAGAAGATGCTTTGTTATCAAAAAACGTGAGTTGAGAAACACCGTGTAAATTTGAGACAGCTTCACTATGCTCTAGGACCACTAGAGAGAGCTCTTCAGTTCCTTTAAAGGCTCTTGTAAAGGTAAGACAAGTCCAGCTGTGCTGCTTATCTGTTTATCTGTTTTCCAACACTAACATTCGCATCACGAGGATCCGATTACATCAGTTCATAGCAAACTGGCAAATCTAGTACTTTCTGAGGTAAACAGTGTCACATACCATCAGAAGGTGCTTCATCCTCTTTATCATATCGGTCAGATGCTATTGAGACGCTATCAGGAGGTGAAGAAAGAGAGTTCTCAGACTCTTCTTCATCTTCCAGCTCTGTAAAAGTCAATACACGTTGTTAGTTAAATAGTCTATCATACAAACACACAGAATAAAAGTATTTCCAATGGTAAGGAGGATATTAGTTCCTATCTGGAACTGAAAAAATCCTATTTCTCATGGACACTGGCAGGCTCCATCGCGGCTGTGAGCGATGCCATTCTAGGGCTACCTTCTGACCCGATGTGTAAATGCTGCTGGAGCAGTTTCCCTAAACACTGTCGTGTAGTGAACCTGCTCCCAGCACTGCACAGCTGGCAGCTTCTCAGGAGGGGGGAAAGAAACACCACAGCAAAAAGGCTGGAAAGAGAAAACACTGGCAGAAAGAAGAAAGGAGAGCATCAGGCTCCGAAGTTCTGCCTGTCCTAATGAGAGATGAAGTTCCAGCAACTCCCCTCCCAGGAAACGCCAAACTAGTGTTGGCAGCAGTAACCTCTGCCACCTTTTAGTTTCCTTCATTGTAATTAGGCACTGCCTTGCAAACTCTATGTGTATTCCTGCCATGAAACTAGAAGTGGAATTGCTATCTGGCAGCACCTGGTATGAACCTGTGGCTTAATGCAGCATTCTGTTAATGAATTTCTTGCCCAACTGAGAGCCCTGCTAAAATAGATACAAAATCTACATTATCAGTTAATCTGATGCACTCTGATCAGTGTCATGCATAAGTGTGAAGGTCTGGGAAAGATATAGTGAAATCAATATTACTTGAGACTTTCATCTAATTAGGCAAAATTTAACTTCTTCCTGAAACTCAGTATATTTTCTCAGATATGTTTAACACATCTAGGCAAAGAAGAGGGGGAAAAACAACAAACTACATTGCTCCTAAAAAAACCAAATAAAATCTTGGTGAAGGAGAAAAAGCTAAATACGACAAAAATCATGAGACCAGAATCATAAAGTTGATGCTGCAATAGAGTAAACAGCTTTCAAATTTCTTGAAAATCATGTAACACTAAATTGTTCAAGCATTGCCTTTTGGTATATACAAACACAAAAGGCTTTCCAGAGAAATCCAAATGTCCTTGTCTATTTATGTGTTCCCTTTTGGAGCACTAGATCAGAAAACTAATTTCTAAGAATCGAAAATAAACCCATGCACAGTGAAAATATTCTTCTACGCAGAACCAGAAACTGCATTCATCAGTAGGACTGCCTAACCATGGCTGAGTTTTACCCCCTCCCATTTAATAATGGAAATACACAGAAAATTCAGAGCCTATGTCCGGAAAGCACCATGTTCGTAAAGAACAGCAAGTTTTCTGTGCAGTTAAAACAACAATATCTGATATTTCCTTTGCTGGAGTTCTTTTACATTCAAAGGTTGTCAAACACTAGCTAGGCTTTCCCTTCATTAATTTAGTATGCTTTTCTTGGGAAAGCTTCCTCCCAAGCTCCCATGTCATTTAACAACTGCTTTGAATCTGAACCTGACTCCAACCTATTTTTGACACAATCCTCTCCCAGTAGCACGCCAGTCATCGTGTTAATCTGATCAAAATATTTGCACTTCATCACACCTGTCAAACCAATCAAAAGTAAATTATTTCTCTCTAGAATTCACCTCTTCCTCCAAAAAACACAGAAGAAAAACACAGAACAGATAATATTATGCCCTATTTATAAACAGCATGATCATCTTTTACACTTATATTTCAGAGACCAGTTGCCTGTCTCTCTTTGCCTATATATATCTTTATTAGATTATACTCTCCATATAAAAAGAGCAATCATGATATTCACAATCTATACAATGGCAAAATTCCATAACATTCCATTCCAAAAGTTCCACTGTTCTCCTGTCCTAAACTTTTACTAGTACTAGAATGCATAGAATACATGTATATATGTAAGCCCTGGTTGTCAATCAGAAAGTCCTCTTATCAGCTATGCATAAACATATTATCATTTAACCTTCATGAAAGTGTCAGCATAAATGTAAAATATTAGGCTGTATTTCTAGAAGAAAACAATTCCACAAACAGCACACTCCAGCACATGTAATTCATGGGCTGAATGGCAAACCTTAGTATATTTGAATGAATAGGACTTGTGGGTGACAGGTGAGTATACATGTGGAAAGAACATCTCCAGAGGATTTTGTCACACTCAGCAACACAATCTCTTATGTAAGTCTGCAAAGCTGCACTGTTACCTTGCTCTTCCACTAAGTCACCATACTACCATTTTCCAATTACACTTAGGATTTCAAATTCAGTGAACATTCATGCTTTACTTTCATATAAAAGCCAGAGGACCTAGGAACAAGGGACTTTTTAATACATACATACATACTTAGGGCATACCATATACCTATCCCAGATTGTGTTCATTTGGCTTGGACAGAGTTAATTTTTTCACAGTAGCTGGTATCAGGCTATGTTTTGGATTTGTGCTAAAAACAGTGTTGATAAAACAGGAATGTTTTAGTTACTGCTGAGCAGTGCTTACAGTGTCAAGATCTTTACTTCTTCTCACACCACCACACCAGTGGGTGGGCTGGGGTGCACAAGAAGTTGTGAGGGGACACAGCCAGGACAGCTGACCCCAACTGACCAAGGGAATGCTCCACACCATATGAATCCATGCTCAGCATATAAAGCTGAGGGAAAAAGAAGGAAGTAGGAGACGTTTAGAGTGATGATGTTTGTCTTTCTAAGTCACTGTTATTTGTGATGAAATCCTGCTCTCCTGGAAATGGCTGAACACCTGCCTTACCCAGGGCAATGATTAATTAATTCCTTGTTATGTCTTTCTTCTGTGTACAGCTTTGCTCTACCTGTTATACCAACTTCATATCAACCACGAGTTTTCTCACTTTTACCCTTCTGATTATCTCCTCTATCCCAGCAGGGGCAAATGAGTGAGGGACTATATGAGCTTTAGTTGCCATCTGGCATGAAAATCATGACACAGTTATATACTGTATTCTGAAACAACAAAAACCATGGCAACACTGAATGTATATTCATAATAAAAGAAGTTTCTGTTTTATGTCTAGAATATCTAAATTCAAAATGCTCTTAAAACAAGCAAAAAAAGAAAAGCGTTGAGACAATTATGAAGAAAGCACACACAGTGCTTTACATTTGTCAAAGCATTCTCTAGATGTTAAATCCAAAAGAAGGCTTGAAGATTTCCAAGAAAAAAGCCCTCACTGAGAAAGACACTCAGAAACAGTATATAAATCCTATGTCATACAATACTACATTTAGGTACCCACATTTTACATGAAAAATGTGGAGAATAGGTGGCAGACTCTGGATAGAAGTACAAGTAACCTGCACTCATGCAGGACTAGAGTAAACAAAAAAATCCTCCATTTTTTATTTTAAAGAAAAATACTAGCAAATAAATAATAGTTTTCATCCATTTATATTATACGCTGAAAAATACAATTCTTAAATAATCTAATTTGTACAGAAGAACTGCAGGCATTTCAATAGGAAAGCTGACTCATTGTGCTCTGGAGTTTTAACAGGCAACATTTCATAACATGTTTATGTACTGGCATAAAAGAAGGACTACTTTCTGGATTTTGTATCAGACAAAAACCTTGGGGTTTTTGCCTCCTAGTTCTGTCAGGGTTAGAAGATATCTTAGGACTGTATGCTGTTAATATATAAAGATATTGCTCCTGACAGTTCACAAAGAATCTTCCTGTTGATCCTATGCCATCTCCTACATTCCCACTCAGAGCAATCTCTGCCCTTTCTTCACTTTACATGCTCTTCCATCAGTGTGTTGCACTGAAGTTTATACTCCACCTGTGGAGTAAGAGGAGTCAGAATTGCATTTGAAGCTCCATGTGTTACTCCTTGAACAGTCAGAGGAGTCAGTGTTGAGCAGCACAAACCACTACTCTCTTCAGGTGCCAAGTATCTAAAAATACACCCAAAAAGCATCAATAAATTAAAGAAAAGCATTCAACTTGCACTTATGTAATAGAAAACCGAACTACAAAGCAACAATGGGCATCAGATAAATGTATTCAATACAATTTGCAGGCATAATTGAAAGCATTGCTGCCTAATCAAACATCTAAAAGCAAAGCATGCTCAAACAAAATGTCTATAGACTCATTAGTTGGCAGCCATTCCATTACAATCACACATAATGTCAGTAGTGCCTTGAACCCATGCCAATGACAACAGCATAAATTTTGCATCTCATTTCTATGGTCATAAAATTAATGACCAGTTTAAAAATACTTCTTTGCAAAAGTTACTGCCTAAAGAAATGACATAAATGTGTCCCTGTTATGCAGCCAGAAGTATAATTATGGAGTTGATGCTCATTAATACAGTTTCTTGTTCCCCCATAATAACATGATTTATCTGGAAGTTGGGGAAAAATGGATTAATTAAAGGTAGATATTTAACAGTCACACTAACAAAAATATGTACATGAACTGACTCTATTCTCCAGTTTCTGCAACTTAAACTAATCTCCTACAGGTTTGATAGCAGAATCAATATTTTATGATATCTGTAAAAAAAAAAAAAAAATACAATGTCATTCCTTATTAAAAGCTACCTTTTCCATTACAGCTTATTTATTGATCCAGGAAATAATGCATACCGAACGGTAAGTTTACAACATTATGAATGGAGCATAAAACAAACTCTCTTCATTGTAAGAAGGGCTGTACTTCAGTTCCTACCACTTGTTCTGAAGGCTTCCAACAAATTTAGTTAGTACAAGTTCAATATAATTAATAGGACCATATTACATTGTAAGAATCCAGCTTTTAAAAATCCAGACTTTTTCCCCCAAAAATTCATTTTCTTCTCCAACACTGAGATTACAATAATGAATTCCCAAGCATTAAAGATACTGTTTCCACCACTTACTCTAAAAAAGAGCAAGCAAGATGTTTCAGCCAATGCCTCTGAAAGAGACTGGCTAGCTCACATCCTCAGATAACTAACCACTTTCAATTTATTTCTAAAAATGTCTAGACAGAATGATGCATTAAAACTGCTCAAGTATAAGAGAAATAAAACAACTCAGGAAAATAAAAAGACATGTAGGTCAAACCATCCTGCTTCTTGCCATTTCAGAAGGTCCCAAGTCACAGCAGGTTGACATCAGTTCCTCCAATCTCTGCTGCAGTAAGAACCCATGAAACAAAGGACTGGATGAAGCCATCAAGCAGACCAAGAAAGGTTCTCACTACACAATTTTTCATAAGAACACGTAGACAAAGCTGCTTTCAAGCTGGCAGGGGTATACTTTAGCCCTTTGATAGGGGCATCCTGTATTTTTAAGATGCTACTGACACAATCCACCAGTCACCCTGCAAGACTGGATTCTCCTAACAATCAATTTTTCAATGCATGCTTTGCCATGCAGTCTGCTCCAACACACTCATTCCTGAAGGGCCTTCTAGGATCTCCTATTAAGATGGTGATTTTTAATGGCTTGTTTTGTAAAGGTCAAGTAGAAACCCTTTAACAGCTACTTCTTAATACCGAAACAACATTATTTTTGCAAGCAAATATGCTTCAAGCAAGAAAAGCAACTGCAACTTTTGCTTGCTGAGTTGCCTCTCATTCTGACCACGCATATCAGGCCAAAACCATTTTGTGCTGCCCTGGTGGATGTATCTCATGTTACTTGAAATTGCACTTGGCATGGACATTTCACAGATAACAGCTGTGTGTAGCTGAAAGGGACAACACAGTGACTTGCCTACAGTGAAACCTCCCAGACTTCTGGGATAGAGTGGTATTTGGCACACTTTTAATGCATTTGATGGTCTCTCCAGAAATATGTAATGATGATCCCCAAATAACTGGGTAACAGCTAAGCCATATCTTTCCCATTTATGGTTAAATACTAACGATGTATTTATGCTCTTGACTAAAAAGTTCAAGTGTGTTAAAATATAGAACTCATGTACTCATGCAGAGAACTCATGCACTCATGCAGCTCTGCTGACCACAACATACTGACTCCCTTTCTCAAGTCCAAAGAGACTTCTAATTGCTGCCATTTCCTGAAAAAGAGTACACAGAGGGGAAAAAAAAATAAAAAGGAAATATGACCTCTGTACAAAAACAGAAAAGAAAAAAATACAAACTACAAATCCTTTGCATATAGTGCTACTCTAACAGCTTGACTATTTCCAGGAAGCAGAGGTCTCAGGCTCCAGACATGCTCTGCTCTGCCAAGAGCCAGAAGCATCTGAGTCATCTAAAGGTTTCCTACAGGTGGCTCCCAGAGAATAATATCAGTGCTCTAGAGACACAGATTTACCCTCTATTACGTTACAGTGAAATAAAAACAAAAGTGGACCATCATCAGTTTTTATCAGAGTGAAAAATGCTAGTTAGAAAATGTCATGTCATACTTTTCTGCTTAATTAAGTACTGCAGATCAGATACGAGGTGCAACGAGTGCTTTATGGGGAACTGGTTCTGCAAATTCCCACAGTATGACTCAATTTGGCTAGTACTTCTGGTGTCTCACTTTCAACACTGAGCCAAAATATTTTGTGAAAAGTGAGTAAAAATATGTATTTTACTAAAATAAATGCATAGAACAGATGGCAAGTGAACTTCAAACACAAACACAGTTTCTAGAGCTTAGAGTGCTTCTGCCAACTTTAGCACTATTTTTAGCATCAACTGAAAACAAGGTTCTTTTAACTAAACATTTTGGCAGTCACAGTATTGATTCAATTAATCTCAAAACAGAGAAATACCAAAAATTGTATTAAGTCAGAATCTTTGACAAAGTTCAGACTTTTATACCATCAGTGGAATATTACTCTTACAAAAAATGAATCCAATTTGTATGCAAATTACCTTTGTCTTCAAGTTTCTACCCAATTCTAAGATCTAGAACAGGTTGCAGAGTGCGACTACAGCTTTTTAGTTTTGCTTAAACTGCTTAGATAAACAGTCAAATATTTCAAATTAAAAGAAAAAAGGCAGCAGTGTCTAAGAGCAAGAGATTTATACAAAGCTCTTCAATTTAAGAATAAAATAGATACAATAAATGTCTAATAACTTAAAAAATAAAATCTGATTAAAAACCATTCAATTCAATGGATTGAATACAAATATAATTTTTGGTCATAAGAACAACATGGACTTCCTTTATCCATAAATTAACAACACATTTAACTGTAAAAGTCAGTGTTAAATCAGGTAACACCTCACACACAAGAATGAAATATTTTCCCATACAATTAATTTTGTGTCTTTCACTTGCACGTGTACCCACTTCTCCTAAAAAGCTTCATTTTTTTTCAGTCTATATAGACACAAAAGAGCTTTTGTCAGCGTATTTACTGACCTGACAGACAACATCAGAAGGCTTCTTTCTAGGAGGATTCAAGAAAGTCCTCAAATTCATCAATATGGTTGCAAAGAAATATGTATACACTTTCTGAGAGAGATGCACATGGGTGATTATCATTTTAAGAAGCCTAGTTCTACTTGCACACATGCTCTTCAATTGTTTTTTTTATTATTATTCTTTCAAACCTCACTGCTCTATCCTTATGGATAGGCAGGATTCTGTATGTTATTGGCCAAAGCCCATAAAATAAGAGTTTACAAATCCCTTAGTCAAACCAGCTAGTCACTGTGCAAGGGCAGTGGGACTTCAAAAACATTCAGTGATGAAAGAGAGTGCAGTGGAAAGTATGCCCACAACACATCCTTGTGGAACAACTCATAAGCTGAAGGAGCCACAGTTCGAGAGAGCAGAGTCAAGTATCATTATGTCCTACAGGAAGTGTATGAATTTTGAAAGTGTCAGTTCACTTGTTTCAGCCTCCAAAAATACTTCTGGATGCCTCTGAAAGGATGACAGGTCACAACTCACAAGATTCTTGAAAACAGCTGATGTACTGTAACTACTATATCATGATAACATACCATGAAAGCATGTACCATTCTTCACCTTCCCTTCCAGCTAGAACAGAGATTATTTTATTTACATTTTAAAAATGGGGTGACTGCTACCACAAAACCAAGAACAGTAAATATGGAGTTTAAATACACACAGTAGTTTTTATTCGTCCTAGCTTGTTTCAAAATTGTAGTTTCCAAATTTCTGCTCTCACCCCTCCTCTTTTTCTGAAAGATATTATCCTTTTTTCATCTTATATGTTCAGATATTTCTTCTTTCTCTAGAGGGGGTGGAACTGACCATCCCTGCTTTCTGAGCTTTCAATACTTCCCAAATTTTTCATTTTTCAAATGTCTAGGTGTGCACAGAGGTATGAAAATGGGCACAAAAGTATCCCTCAGCTGCTGCCACTGCTTTGTTACACTAGGAGCTGGCCAAGAATCTGACTGCTTATCTCCATGTGAGTCCTTTGTTCTACACCTACAAAAGTCACGCCTAATTTGTACAGTCCTAAAGTAAGAATGACACAACCAAATAAAGTTTAGCACACACTTCTTGAACTCTGGACATTACACCAACAACTCATACCACTGATTCACATTCCCTCAAATAATTTGCAAGTAAGTGCAGGCTCCTATTTCTTATAATTTTTTTATACTCCTGCATGCAGCAAATGCACATGAATTTGGAGAAATGTATCCTTGCTTGCAGAAAATAATGGTATAACTTCCATGTTACTGAAAAAGACCGAAAACTAAGGTGTCAGTGTTCACAAGCCTCAGCATTTATACATAGTTCTACGACCTGAACCCGAGATATATCATGAGAATTTTTTAAAAGGCAATATATCCTTCTTAAGAATCAAATGTATGCTAATAAGAAGAATAAGACTGAATATAATTTTCACAGAAATCACAGCAAGTTATGCAGTATCAATTACAGACTACACAAATCAAATCATCCATTTTGCTAGAGATAATGAAATCTCATTTTTGTTAATAATTTGTTGAACTGGAAAAGAAATTCTGAATCAAATTACCAATGAAGAAAGTAAATAGACTAGAATTTTCTTGACCTTCAAATTACACAAAGCAGTAAATGCAAACTCTGCTTTTTGTGGGCAACTCTCACACTTATTACAGAGTCAGAGCCTCAGGAAGTTATTAAATCTTCAAAAACATGCTCTCCTAAAGTTAGATAGGTTCGCAATGAAACAACCATCCTGCCTAGCTTCATGTTAGTAATTTTCTTAACAAAATAACATTTTACTTTCCCACACTCAGTTCTGTTGGGCAGTGAAGAGGAAAACTACATTTTATCTTCTGCAAAAGTGCTGAGCTGCAATATAAAAAAATAGGAAATTATTGTAATACAATTTTTAAACAATCACAGAGTTGGAGTTTACAGAATCTTGGCAATCTTGAATCTTTGGGAAGTTTCAAGTTGCACTGTCCCTTTCAATTGAACTGTTATGGCTGCATAACTTGATTTATACAAGCATAAGAAATGTATGAACTTGTTGTGCCTTGTTAGAACATTATTTGCCTGATATGACTTACATATTTTCACTTTCTCAGGAGGCACACCACAGCCTACACATTCGAAACTCCTTGTCCATAAACAGACAGTTCCTCAAGCACTGTAAAAAGTGAAGCTTTGCATAGGCTTTTTTGACCTCACACCGTGACCCTCATACCAGCATCCACAGGCTATAGGTCATGACCTCAAGAATTAGCATCATGGAAATAAGAGCCCTTCCAGGTTTAGTTACAGACCAGAACACTGTAGCAACAAACCCCTCAGTCTTCTCTAAACTGAACTCTGCAGCTTTGTTTAAACTCCACTAGAAGACAATAGATAACCCACACTTCAGTTTTCATTACTCGCACACTAAATCATCTCCTCTCCAGCTAAAGGTCTGAGCTCCCGCTGCACTATGAAAACATCCATTCAGTGTGGATCGAAAGCCAATATCATATTGCCACGAGATGATCCTATTAAAAGGTTAAAGAAACATCACTATGGAATTGAAGACTTTTGCAACGTTAAGAAAAAAGGCTGAAATAAGTAATCCCTGCTAAAATTTTATCTCCTAAGCAGGCTACTTTGCATACACTTCCTCTGGGGAAAAAAAAAAAAAAACGCACATCACATGGTCTTTCGCAAGGCTGCACTCTTGCTAGCAAAGCTCCATTAATACTAAATTTACAATAAACGAGCTCCATGATATATTAAATCCCGAGCTACATTTCCAGAGCGATGTTCCCATGGGCGAGCTCCCTGCGCTGCGCTCGCTGCCGGCCGCGGCCCCGTTGGATGCGCGCAGCGCTCGGGCAGCTGTTCCCCGCCGGCCGCAGCAGGGGGCGCCAGTTCCCTCGGCCTCGGGCGGCCGCGGCACCGCGGCGGGAACGGCGGGCAGGAGGGCACGAGACTCACCTTTCTCCGGGAATTCTTGAGGATAACTGCAGAAAAAGAAGAAGAAGAAACATCATAAAGCAAAGCACACTTGCAAACCCACGGCACGAGGACACGGCATAGAACAGCAAGCAGTTTTCAACAAGTTTTGTGGTCGAAACTCAGTGCCCCAAGTTTTCCTTGAAAATTCCCAAGCCTTTATCTTTGGCTTAAATTATTTACTCAGTTTTCCTTTTGCAGCTGAGAGAATCCCCAGTCACTTCAAGGAAGACTTGGACAAAACCAAATGCATACTGAGCAACCTTTTCTAGTAACACAGATCTGCTCAGATATCTTAAGGTATAAAAACACACAAAAGCATCTACAATTTTAGTATACCTTCTAAATGCTAACCAATTTCAAAAACTTTTGAGTGCAAGTAGAACCATTAAACACATTTTGAAATAAACCAGTAGTTCAATAGGAAATAAAAGAAAAAGTCAAAAATAGTGGGTATAACTACAGTAAATTTCAAGAAATCCAAATGAAAATGTATTCATAATTAACCAGAAAGATAAAAGTTATAGCACGCCTAATAAGAATTCCTTTTCAAATAAGGAGATCTCAACTTATATAATACCTAGAAAACAAAAAAAAAGATTATCCCAGAGGGAAAACATGCTTTTATATACTGTTTCTTCAGAGCTAAATCTTGGTATTTCAGAAACTAAAATAAACACAGAATGCAATTTGATGATACAGACAAATTATCAGGAGAGAGTTATGTAGAATGGCACTCAAGAAGCATTCATGGGCTAAGAACTAACTGGAAATAAAATGCAGCTGCCAAGATCATCTTTATGAACAATAAGCAGTAGTAAGGGTATCAGGTTAGTCAATAAGGAGATGCTGGCAAGAAACGAGCAGAAGAGAAAGGAATGGGCTAGAGATAAGAAACTGAGAAATGCAAACAGAGATAAGAGGCCAGATCTGAGAAACCCAGTGTAGCAAGTGGCAGTAATAGACACAGCCCAACATGTGGGATGTTAAAATCAAAGAAGACTACAATGTGCATGTATTTTGTAGCCTGCATGAAAAGCCAAACACTGTTAACAGTGAATAATATTACAGGAAATGAGGAAGGCATTAGAAATTAAAATAAGATGTGAAACCATGGGGTCATATAAATGAATAGCAAAAGATTCAGTGTCAGTATGCTCATAAATGCAGGCTCCTTCCCTTTGATATTTCATCATCCAAAAAAGCATCAGACAGTTGTGAAAAAAGTCAGTAGCACTGTATCTGCAAGTCATCTGTACACTCACAGTAAACTCAATAACCCAGAATGGAAAACACAGGAAAGAAAAAAAAGTAAATAAAATACTACTTTCTTAAAAGAGAGTATGAGGGAGAGCTAGCTCCCTAAGCATTTACAGCCTGAATGAAAGGAACACAAAACCTCAAATACAAGATTTTGGGACACATCTCATGTCTCCCTCCTCTTAGCGCCCTCACCAGATGATTGTGCTGTCCTTGAAATTATAAAAATTATTGGAATTATAAACAAGTTGCCACAGGGGCAGAAGCATGCCATCAATGGAATGCTTAGGAGATACCACACAGGACTGATCACTAGAAAAACACTACGAAAACAACGTGAAAAGAACAGCAAGTACTAGGCTGGATCCTAGTTGATAAGAGTCATAAGTAAAGAGATTAGTCAAAGAAAATTCTGTAGTTCAAATGAAAGTATAAATATAGCTAAATATAAAGCTAAATCTCTTTAGCTGAATTGCTGACTGAAATTAATACACCATAGAAGTCTCTCAAAACATCCTTGATATTAAAACAAAAACACCCACAGCCCTTTGCTTTGTTTAAACAAAACAGCAGTTTGCTTAAACAAACTTTTGATCTGTAGTTTTCAGTTATGTTTCAGTTTTCTGTTACAGAGCTAAACAACAGAATATGTAGTAAAGCAAAGTCAGCCTTGAATTATGCTGTCTTACACCAGCTGAGTATGGTGACAGGAAGTTAATTAATATCCTCAATACATTGTATTTCTCATGTTTTAATGAATTTTACCAAAGCAGAGGTGAAGGCAAGCTCTGCCCAACTAGCTTGCAATCAGTTTTCAGAATATTAAGCAATTCAAATGGGACAAATCATTCTGATCCCATTTCTTACTAAATTGTAGCAGTTTTGAGAAGACTTGAACCCATTGACACTTTTTGAAAAAATCAGGACCTAGACAGATTTTTCAATCATTAATATGGTTTATGTTTATTAAAAGATTGCATAAAACTTTAAGTTATCAGTGACTTTATAACATATTGAAGCCATGAAGTTCACTTACCTTGCCTTAATATCCTTTATCTTCATAAGAAGAACTTCTCTTCTTTCTTTTGCTTTCTTGGATAGATTTTCTCCTTTTAGTGTTTGGGAAACAAATGTTTCAACATCTAAATAAAGAAGAAAAATAAATACACCTCAAAAAAAGAAAAGACAAAACACTGCTGTAATGAGTTTGTCCTGATACTACTGTGAAAAAAATAAGAAAATTATTTTCAGCCCTACTCACAGCATAGTTAACAGACATTTTAGATTCTAAATGGGATACATTTGTTCTCTATCTACTTATGCTTAGCACAGCAAATCCTATGGTGACATTTGATTCTTGCTCACTTAATTATGCTACGTAAGTCCTAATAAATTGCAGTCCTATAACAATTACTTTCCATCACTTAAAGTAAAAGACAAAGCTAAAACGTGGAAATAGCCTTTATGCATATATTACTGCCATGTTATTTCAGAAGTTCAAGTTCCAAAGATGGTTGTGTAATTTATTACTTCAGCAGTAACACTTACCCAGATACTAATATAGCTCACTTACTGGTTACAGTATTTTCAAGTGTTCTCACAATGCCTCTGAAATCACTGATTGACTAAAGATTCACATCCAAAGCAATTCTGAAAACAATTAGGTAGGCAAATTAACCATATCAAAGGAGTCAAGCTCAACAGTGTACATTAAATTAAGCACACCAGCACTTGTAAAATCACAAACTAAGGCTCTACTCTGCACTCCATGTTTTAATTCTTACTCATATGATACTTTTATACTGTAGAAACAAAGTGTTCCATAAAAGTTATCATAGTAAATATCCATTCCATAAGATAAAAAGAATAAAGAATGCAGTGTATTGAATTTGTGGGAGTGTAACTCCTCTAGTAGGATGCTGTCCTGATTAACAGAACAATGGCAAAAAAAAACCACTAGAAGTTTCTTATAGTTACCAATCAACAGAATTATTCCAAAAACAGAAAAGGAGAAATACAACCAAAAAAATCCTGCTTGTTTACATACATAAACATCTCACCTGTATGGGTAACAGTTGCTCATTGAATAAGAGAAAGCATTTGTGGGTAACAAAACACCTTCTCACAGTGCCTGCCCACCCCCACAGAGACACACAGAGACACATATATATATATACACCTTGGCTCTCTCTGTATAGATGCAAACACATATGGATAATACTATTTTAATTCTCTAACTTTCCCAATCAGATGAGACATTCCATTTTAATACAAAACCATAAATAACAGCCAATTAAGTACACAATTGTCTACATGCAAAAGTTTACATGAATATTTACCACAGATTTCCTAATGGAAAAACTTAATTGCCTGCTTTTTTTTCTTTATAAAACAGAAACATATCACCCTTTGTATTACAGGCTGCAAGAAAACAAGTCAAAAGTTACCCTTTAAGAACACTAGCACAGCTATTACAAAAATGTTCTTCTTTACAAATAATTCACTAGATTATTATTTAAATATTTAGATTACTGTCCTCACCAAGTGTGGCAAAAATATTCATTTTCTACAGTATTTCAGAGTTCTGAAGAATTATATTCATCCTTCTCTCTCCATAACACAGAGAATCTACATTTTCCAAAGCAGTCCTGAATGGGGCAGACCTTCACTCAGTTCTGTGGCATTCCTTCTTAAAAAGGACAGAAGGAAAGGCACTTAACATGTATTAATGAATCCTCCAGACATACCCCCAACAGCCTCTATGCTGCACACCGAGAATGCCTACAGGGATTTTTTCCAAACCCATAGAAAAAGTACACATCTTCGTAAATTCCAATGATCGGAATTGCCAATCAAGCTGGCAGATGAGAACCCACAGAATCCAATGACATTGACAAACTACAAAACTAAGGTCAAAAAACTGATACTTCTACAATTCAGAGCAAAAATCAAAACAGTTCAAAACAAATGAACAGTTTTTCTCTCAATGAAACCTAACAGGATTTTCCAGTAGAAAACAAGCTTTCAAGCTTGATTAAATATTTATTTTTCCATACTTTTATATATTTATTTTAAAAATTAGATAACAGCTTCAAAGTTCTGCCTAGGCATCAATATGCAAAACTTCAGAGGGATTAGTCACATTTATAAATCAAGAGCAGTACTTGCTCAGTAACCTTTGGACACTAAATCACAAAATTTGGATTCAGAAGTCTTCATTTAAACTCAGTGGGCTTCTTTACTTCTTGAAAAAGCTCAACCCAGGTGAGAATTCTGCCGTCTCAGATACTGACTGTCACAGCTTAATTCAAATATAAACGTTGAAATAACACAATTAAGGAGTATGTGGAGAAGAGAAACCAAGTTGATTATTATAAAAAAAGGATTACCACTTTTGGCTTAAAATACACTGTGGATACAAAAATTTGAGGACTAACTATATTGCTGAGAGATTTTGTTGTTTTCCAGAAAGCCTTGGACTTCAAAAGCAGAAATAATAGAGAATTGTCAACCACGGAAGAATAGGGCAGAAGTAGATGCTCCATTTACTCTCAGCATAATAGAGTTGGAGGAGAGAGGCAGAAAGAGAGCAATCATATACAAGTCTGTCATTTCTCAACAGCAACAGTTACAGAAGACATCCCTGGCATGGCTTCCCTCTCACACGAGTATGTGAAACAAGTTCTCTGAGCTTAGGTGTACCCAGAGTCAGGGTGCACTGTTCTCACCATGGAACACTATCACTTCCATATGTCCAGAGATACCATATGGCTTGATTCATCACAACCCCGAAATATGAAGACAGACCTGACATACACATGATGCTAAACAAGCAGTTTACCTGAAAATTACACTTTACTGTATCATATATATTTCTTATCTATTCACAGTTGCACAGTATGTTCTAAATCTTGTTTTAATCTACTGTTGTAAATCCATCCAGGATGTACCAGATGCACAAGATGAGTAACATCCTAAGCTTCTCTGGACAAGAAGCCAGCAAGTCATCTAAGTTATGATCATCTCTTCACTTCCTGTACTTCCACACTGTGGAGGAATATGGACTGCCTTAACATAAGGAAATGTTCCTGTAATATCTCTGACCTTCCACAAAGTGATTTACGTAGGAATTAGAACAGAACTTGGGACTTCAGTATGGCATATCCAAGTTCCATACAGTAAACTTCAAAGAGAAGCAGCAAAATTTACCCATTTCTCACCACTATCCTAGTCACATACTTGCTCTCCCCTGTCCAGGATGATCCACAACTTGGTATCTCCTGTATTGGTTTAATCCTACTCAGAAAACTAAAGTACTCACAAGCACTTCAGTGTAGATCTGTTTCATGCTTCAGCAGTAGCCAATCCACCGAAAAATTTTAAAAGGAATAAAAGATAAATTCCAGAAACAAAACCTCTTTGAACAAATTTCTGGTCTAAAAGCACTTTAACTAATCAGTTACATCAGGGCAAAAAAAAAAAAAATTACATATTCCCATCATTTTCCCTAATGAACTGAGCAGCTATTTAGTATCACACATTGCAGATATTTAGCTGCTCCCACTGAAAATACAAAAATTTAAAAAAAAACTAAGAAACACTAAAAAAAAACAAAACAAAGAAAAATACACAGTGGAAACCTACTTTACACCTCTTTTCTTAAGCTTGTGTGTTAGACTGCTTAATAGCTTAAATGCCCATACTTGTTGCTCTGTTTCTTAAAGCTCGTGATGTTAAATTTGCTTGCACCATACCCCAGAGAAATTATTTGCCTGCAGAAATGAACAAAAGCTACCGAACTGAAAGATCCAGTTGATATAAATCACTCACAAATTGCTCCACCAATACAGGTTACAAACTGACTGAAAAGGAAAGTCACACCTCAGTCTAGCTCTGTCCACTTCAACCAGCTCATCCAGTTCAAAACTCAAGTGCCAGTTTACAGAACAGTCAAAGCTAAAAGACATTTTAATTTCATTTTCATCTCCAGTCCTTTTACAAGGAGAAAAGCTAAGATTTATTTTGGTTTTCATTGTTAAAACAGTTTATGGCTCTCTTTACTTCAATGATTATAAACAGACAACACTGCAAGATTTTAATTGTTTTAAAGTCTTTGGAGCTATTTTCTTTAATAAAGGCTGGAACCACACAGATGGAATTTTTCAAGAACATTGTAAATTTCTGGCCCAAAGCAAGTGCTGTGTTAAAGAGTGCTAAGCGTAATAAATGATAGCATGTTTGTTGTTTACAGGATTTAATATTGTAAGTCACACTTAATAAACAAACATACTTAGGACAGAACCACCTCGATTTTTTGTCAGGGTGGGCCAAGGAGATTCCCACAGAGTTATTCAAAGACTATGTGTTGAGTCATTCTTTCCCTCCTCCTCCAGCAGAAAACCAAAATGTTATCCAATCACATTACCAAGAAGTTAATCACTCCATCATGCACACATCAACTGATGGGTTGACACCATTCAAAGAATCAGAAAGTGGCAATGAGATAGGAGCATCTCCACGCACACGGCAGTGCCATGGCCCAAGGAGAAAGAAGGCTGGTGTGGAGGCTGGACACACATCCATCCTATGACCAGGGACACTCCAGGGGATAACCTGGCAGTTGTACTGCCACTCGCACAAGAAGACAACAGCAGCTCAGCAGAGCAATTCCTGCAGCCTTTTCTCTCCTCCACCTCAAGGACCGAGACAACAGCCAGCTGCCAGCCGAGAATTTGGGATGGCAGGCCAGAGAATTTTGGGATATAGCTGCAAGCTAGGCACATTTATTACACACATACTGTCCAAAGGTGACCAATATTAAACAGACTGCCATGTATCTTCCAGCTTTACACAGGCTGGTATCAGAAAGCAATTAATTCATTTGATTTCAAAGTTGTCATGCGATTCATTAATAGGGAACAAGCCTGAAGACAAACTATGAAGCAATATCTGTCACTGCCTATTCTCTTAAATAAAGAAATATTTGAGGATTTTGCTTTTGCTCTCCCCTTGACTTCGCAACTATGTTTTAAGTCTCTTTCCAGAGTTTGCTAAATTGCCTTTTAAATATATATACACTTAATTGGAAACAGAACACATGATGTAAAATAAAAGTGACCGAACGTCAAGATGTCTAAAAATACCAAATTCATCCTTACAAGAAGGTTAGCATTCCTTTGAGTGCCAAGTCCTGGAATGGACTGCCTTTAAAAACTGCTGTACCTTAAATCCCCAGAAGCAAGCTTATGTTGCTGTGTTGACACATACAAAGTAAGTATCGTGAAAAATGTTGACGCTCAACAGTTTTATTAGTGATTTTAAAAACAGAAGTATGCACAAATTGCTAACACGCCTCAAATGAAGTAAATTGATAAGGCATGTCTTTTAAAATATGAAAAAAGAAAAATTTTAATCAAGGACTATATATATATAGCTATATATCTATTTCTAATCTCATTGGATGAGTAGTTGAGCATCTTCTCTACATCAAAGAGGTGAGAAAAGATGAAGCTGTAACATATTAAGCATATAATGAAAAAAAACCACACCAGTACAAATCATGATCAGTTACAAAGTGATTCCAAATGAACTATAATAAAAAATGTTAAGGATTAACCTAAAGATTTACACTGTATGCCACATTATGCTATATCTATTGTGGTTTGTTGACATATGATTATGAAAGAAACGTAAACCCAGTCAGATGAGAAAGATAGACTCCATGTTAATTGAAAAAGACAAACTAAGTGAATAATGAGTATATAAAAAATAGCCTATGCCATTTTTATCACCCATATATGACACTTATTCCCAAATTTATGGCAGAGACAATTGAACTATGTTTCAAATCACTGGAGGTTATTTCTTACCAGGAATCCCTCTGTGCATTTTTTTCACCTCACTGTTTCTAATCTTACTCCATTACTATAGAAACACACACATACTACCAAAGCTGTAAATACACGTCTACTTAAAAGATGTCTACAATAATCACCCTGGTTTATCTTGTACAGATGGACTCTTCAGCAAGAACTGGCATTTGTTAAAGCCTTGGAAACATGAAAATGATGCTTTTAAAAAAGAGTAAAGTTTTAAACAACAGTGTGCTTTTAAATTTGAGCCAATCAATAAAGTTCTGTACCCAGAGCCACACTGTACCCAGAAGGCTTTTTCTATGACAGGCATGTAAGGAGCAAGTCCAGGAACAGCTGACATGGAAAATGAAAATGGACAGTTTGATTTTTGGGGATTGGCATAAACATAACCAGTGTAGTCCAAAATTAAAAGGTAAGCAACTCATGCACTGGATCCAATGTCTTGTAGATTTCTTGCCTTGCCCTTTTCTGCAAGCTATTTCCAAGATGCAACTAAACAAGTGGGTAAACAGCATTAATTTGAAGAAAAAAAAAAGAGGAATCACACAGAAAAAGGTGATTTGGACAATATAACTAAGCATTTAAACAAACAGAATAATATCTGGCTAGAAATTATCTTTAGGGCAAGAACATTGTTTTCTATTTAAGTTTGGGATTTTGCTTAACAGAACAAGGAAAATGGTATTATGATGGGATATAAGGTTCCATATAAACTAGAAAATTTTTTATCCTACTTTCACAGCAAAAATATTTATAACTTTCAAAATATGAATACAGAAGATTCAAAAAATAAATACTGCCAAGTGTGAAAGGAAAACTGAGCAAAAGACATAGGAATAGCACCCATACTACAGTCAGATGTGTCATGAACAGGGGAAAAATATAATTTATACACATATCTAATGATCATGACACCATCAAAAGCTGTGAAAAAATAAAGAAGTCTTACCTCCAACTAAATCTTTATTACTGAAAAAAATCTCAAGAATTTTTTTTCCAGTCAAGATGACTGGAGAAACCAGTCTGGTTTACATTACAGAAAAAATAACATGCCTTTGGGGGAAGAAGCAGCCTTCAAACTCCTTCTCAGCTATGAACAAGCCAAAACTTAGTAAGGAACAACAGATGTGAGCAGGCCGCCAATAATCTATGTAACCAGCAACAATTTGAGGGGACAAAAAAAGAGTTACATTCCACTTTGCCAAACACTCACAAAAATACCACATAAACACAACAGAGGATGCCTTTTCAAAAGAAGAAAAGGCAGAGCAGGGCTGGGCTTCCTTCCCTAAATTCCACTATTTCAAGCATCATCTCTAAGTGCAGGGACATGGGTGGGGAATGAAGTTACATACACTACCACACACCTCCAAGGAGTAAAGAGGGAGATAAGAGAGCAACAAACTTACTTTCTCCTCCTATCAGGAGTTCAACTCATGACCAGAGGACGCTGTTTCTGTCTCCAGTGTTTCCCTCCTACCACTTGAACAAGTCAGAGAAGACAGGATGGGATTGTGCAATGCCAATAATCCTCTGCAATAAGTCTATTGCCACATTGACCTTTCCCCTTCAACTTTACAGAAACGGCTTCCTCCTGTTTCCTACTAATGCAGTTAGCCCTGAGCTCAAGCTGTGCTTCTGCCTGGAACATTTCAGCGCCACTGATATGCAACTATAATGACCCTGCCAGCATGTGTGACAGAATTTGTTTTTGTGTTAAAGATATAATATTGTTTAGGTTCAAAGTAAAGCACTCACAAGTCGGAAAATTTCCTGTGCAACTTTAATTCATCCCCTGGTGTGTTTATTCCCATTATCGCCATGTTTAACTACAGGAGCACTTAGTATGTTTTCCAGTAGGATCCCTACTTGTTCAGCATGGTGGGTGGACATACTCCAACCATCAATCAAGGGTAAAAAGGGATAAGGAAATCCATATGATTGTTCCTCCACTTGTTGCAGAAGCTGGAAATTACAGGCAAAAAGGCCAAGAAAAGGAGGAAGAGCAGAGGAGCACAGTATTTATGAGATTTTGCACCTGTGAGGGCCTCTCTGCAACTTGAACACCAGACTAAAATACAGTGCTTGTTGCTACCCATTAGCTTCACATTCTCAACTGAACCTGATATGAGGAAGTGCCTGGCACTGGCAATGGCCACTAAACATTGACATCCAACTCTTATTATTACCTGGAGAAACCAGCACAGCATGGAGGCAGGTGAATTGGAATTCTAATTCTGTTCCACCATTGATTATTTTTTGTGACCCAAATCACATCTTGTTTATTATACTAATTTTACCGATGGGAAAACAATATTCCCTCATCTCAAAGAGGTGCTGGATCAATAACTGTGAGCCATTAAAATAATACATTAAGAAGCACCCTCGAAGAAGAGCATGCAGAAATTAATAACTATCTACCAACTGTGGTCTTTGTATTGTGTAACACTTTCTTGATAAATAGTAAAGATATTACAGAGCTCCCTTCCATCCTCCATTACCATACATCTTCACTACAGGAATAGTTTGAGCAAAAAAAAAAAAGAAGCCTACATAAAAGATTGTGAGATCCTACACATATCAGTGAAAGAACTGCTCATATAGCCTGCTTTACTCTCATTTCTAACTTTCATGCACTTGAGTGATAACCTTAAAAAAGACAGTTTAACACAAACTGTAAAAAGTAATGCCATATTTTATGTTTCAAAAATAAGCAGGTTATTTAATTTCAACATCGTATAACCATACTGAAGATAACAATTAAAAGTTGCAAACTATTAGTTAATAGTAGTAATAAAAAACCAAATATTTAAATATAATTGGTAAATCATTCCATTGCCTTCTTAACTTCAGTTCTATAGTCAGCACAAAAAGAAACCAGAAAAGCTAAAGCTGTACATACTGTACAAACATTAGATACCTGTATATAACTCAGGCTGCAGCTCATAGCAACTCTGAAAGTACATTACATCTTGAGGAAAAATAGGCATTCTTGGTTACACTTCAAAATACAAATTTTTGTCTCTCTTTCCATGGCAAACTGGATAAAGATGGGGAGAAGGGAGGAAGAACAATTTGTGTAAATGAGGTACCATGACTAAGAAAGAAATCACAATCTCAAATGATCCCATCTACATCACATCCTTCTCCTCAAAAAAAATTTTAAAGCGCTTAAAACATTGAAGAGTTTCAAGATGAGCTTCACTCAGTGAAACTAGGACCAAAATAAATACATATGCTCCACATCTGACCATGAGTTCCAGAATTCAGTATTGCCACAGAAAATACCAAGATTTAGAAGGGCTCTCTAAGAGTAATATTCATTTTTTTCTAAATTATTAAGAATCTATTCCATCATATAAAATCATTAGAAGCTTTCCTTTTTTTTCCTGGTGGCCTTCCATGCAAATTTTAATTACAGATGGCATGATATCCAAGTTAGAAACTAACTGCAGTTAGAACACTTCAGATAGTTGGCAGAAGATGAGATGCGGTGGGAGCAGTATGTTTCAACATTAGCTCTTACAATCAAAGTGTTAAAAAAAAAAATCGTCTGTGAATGTAATGAGCTGCACTAGACAGGTGCCCAGCCATGTAATTGAGTGCTTGGCCTCAGAAGGAAGATTTCAAAAAGCATGGGTAATTTGAATGGCAAAGTCAGAGCTACAAAAGTTCCTGTGGCAGAAACAGAAGTTCTCAAAAGAGTCCCACTGAAATTAAAATTGTTTCACGATAGCCAACTTTTTAATAAAGATACCAGAAAAGCCAACCTTTAGGTATACCATTTATTTTCATTAAAAACAACCAAAAAAATTTAAATACGAGTTCTTGAAGGTAAAAGATAGGCACTCGTATTCAGAATTTCGTACTAACACTATAACCTTTCACGATAAGAAATCATCCCATTCCTACGCTCCAACGCATCCTGAGAGCGTGGACAGTCAGGGTCAGAGCTGTGTGACTGATATGACAACACTCCAGCAATTCAACAACCCTTTCGTCCGCTCCTCAGCTGTTCCGCGGGGAGGTTCATTACTCTTTTTCGGCTGATGCGCGCAGCCTGCCCTGCCAGCACACCCCGAGGGCAGACACTTCCTCCGGATGGCTCCGCGGTCACCCGGCGGTCACACGCGTGTCCGCGGGAGCCCCCGAGCACCTGCCCCGGCTGGCGTCCGCAGCCCCCGAACGCGCCCGGCCGGGGGAGGTGTCGGCTCCCGGGTGCCGGGGCAGGGGGGCCCGGCCCGCTCCTTCCTCCCTGCGGGAAAGCGAACCGGAGCGCCGCGGCTCCCCACGGGCGGGCACGGGGGAGGAAGTAGCCGGGGAGGAGGAACTGGGGGGATGGGAGGGAGAGAACCCCCGAACCCGTGCGCTGGAAGCGATCGCCGGGCGCCCGCCGAGGAGCGGCTCCAGGGGCTGCTGCCCCCGCACGCCCCGGCTCCCCCGGCCCGTCACACCCCCACCGGCCCGCCCCCCGGGAAGGAAGCCCTCCCTCACCTGCCAAGAGGCTGCAGACGTCCTCGGGGACGCCGGGAGCGTCGGACATGGGGCGGGCGGCGGGGG
>VWZP01016764.1:138498-209953 GCA_013396995.1 Dicaeum eximium | reverse complement strand
TTCGCGCTGCGGGGGCGGGGCTTCTCGCCGGCTCGCTCCCTCCGCCCCTCAGTGCTGCGCATGCGCTTCATGGCCTCTCCCCCCCCACCCTCCAGGTCTGTAGGCCGCCGCGAGGGCGCTGCCCCCACGTGACCGCTGCCGGCGGCCATGCTGCGTGAGGGCAGCGCGGGCCCGCCCCCGCGCCAGAACCAAACGTGGCGCCCAGCGCGACTCCCTCCGCGCGTTCCGCCCCGAAGGGCAGGAAGAGTTGGCTATTGGATAAGAATGCCCCGAGGCCTCTCTCTGATTGACCCCTTGAGTGTCCCGCCCACTAAGCCAGGGCCTGGCATCCCCCCCGTCCTCCCACAGCGGCGGGCAGGGCTGGGTCGCTGAGTGTGGTACTTTGGGGATTTAGTTTCTCCCAGACATCTCTCCATCTTTCTTTCAGAGCGCGGTGCCGACGTTGTCCCTCTCGGCTTTCTGTCATTACCAGTGTCAGGGTTTAGGATGGCAGACAGCCGCAGCCTACAGCCCAGCCTCCTGCCTCTGCCAATGTCCCGATGGCTGCAGCTGGCAAAGTCAAGCCGTGAAACGAGGAAATCACTGAAGCAGTGGGAACAGGCCCGTTCGTATTGGTGTGTGTTAGCACAGGTGTGTGGGCTAAAAGCGGCAAAAAGAGATGCTGTTGCTAAGCAGCACAGCTGGGCTGCTAGAAGGGCCAGCTGTGCTGGAGTGTTGCTTATGGGGCAGCTTTTGTATGTTTTTCCCACAAATCCCTAGTCGTAGGTATTTGGAGCACATTGGTGATGTAATATATTTAGTGTAAAAATAGTCAAAGTAAACTCAGCATGTGTTTCTGTGTCCTGGATGGTTTTGGCTGTATCTATGTTATTGCTGCAGAAAGTGTTTGTGTTAGAGCTGTGGTTATGTTAGCACATCTGTATATCATACCAGCATAGGAAAAACAGCAATTAAAAGAAGTTCCTTTTGTGAAATTTCAGCTTTATTCCAGTGTAATGACATTAGCACTTGTGGCACAGCTGGCAGTATGGCTGTATCAGGCAGGTATTAAACAGTTTCCTACTTCTGCTTGGTGTAGCTGTGGTCCTGAAGTCTGCAGTGTAGATGTGGTGTTAGATTATATTGTTCTCCCGACCTCTCACATCTCTTCTAATCACATGGGGCAACTCATTTCAAATACATCTGTGTTTTCAAAGCATTGCAGCTTTATTACCTGACTTTATGGCCAGCCTGGCTGAAACTCAAGCAGTGAACTAATTGACCTGTATAATGTTGTGTAATGGTTTTTATGTTGGTTATCTAATTTCAATTCAACTATAATAAACATGCACAGGCATCTGGATGCATGTGTATAAATAGATCATGCCTCTTTATTTGTGTAAATACCTACTACTCATCTGGTACAAGAATATGTTTGATTAATTTTTCTGTAGTTGGCAAGAAAGGCTCTTTGGGCTTATGTTAAATTACACATTTCAGATGTGCAGTCTTGGGAGGCTGCCATAAGGAATAGGAAAATGGCTTGTAGTGTAATTTGCTTGCCCTTTTTCAGGTTAATCATAATCCTACTTTCTTGTGTTGACTTTATGGCACCATCCATTTCTGTTCCAGAAATGTGTCACTTGAACTCTGTTGTAGTCTTTGTTTTGAGATTACTCTCCTGATAATTTATTCCATATGTTTACCATTTGTGTAAAGTTTTCCTGTGTTTCAGAACATAAGATGGGAAGAAATAACTTACCTTTATTATTTCCCATCCCCCATACTCCAGTCACTCTGGCTTTTCCTACTTTTTTTTTTTGTTAAAGACCTCCTTGTTGCAGTGAAGACCGTCACACAGTCATCAAGATTTGTGACCCAGGCCTATTTTAAGCCTTGTTAAGTTCCAGATTTACTCATAGTTCCCTAATTTTTAAATCTACCACTAATAGGAAGGATAATTCAAAACAGACTCCTTCCTGAAACAAGTCTGGCTTCAGTGCTGTTTCAGCCTGGTTTCTGAGGATTCCACAGCTTGTGCCTCATCGAAACCAGACACACCACTTTGCCTAATCAGGCCCATGGATCAGGAGTTCTTGATGTGTGGGAAGCAACGCAACAGGGAATATGCAGAAATTTATTGTCCTTCTGTGTGAGGAGAGCTATGAAAACAGGGAGCTCAGGAGGAGTAGCCTACCTGGATCTGCAGAGAGCCTACAGCAATGCAGCTGCAGGAAGAATAAACTTTCCCATTCAGGAGCAGCATCACTACTGCCTTGCCTCCCTGAAGAAATGTGACATATCTGGTTTACTGGGAAATCCAGCATTTTTCCCTTAAATGCTCCACGCTTTTGCAGACATGGTTTTAAAATTTAGATTCTGGGAGATGAATGAAACAGGACCTGTGTGCAGCTGCTCCTTGTTCTGTACATGTCCTTTAATAGAAAATTAATTGGATTACAGTGCATGCTCCCTGCACTGATCCCTGCACTGTTTCACACAGGCAGCAGCAGCCTCGTTGGGGATACTCTGTGTTCTCATCTCTTGGCCCTGTTGGCTGGCTGGCTTCTTTTGCTGGACTCCAAACAAAACAGCTAGTCAATAGTCAGAATATTCATATTTTTTAATTATTTAATTACAATGAACAGTAGTTGGCAAAGATTTCTGATATGCACATAGAGCTATCAAATGGAAGGAGCACTGACTTTCTTTACAAAATTGCTTGCTTTATATGCACAAAAACTGTGTTTAAAAAATCAGGAAATTATCTTATTGAATGACAGTGCTCTAAACATGGCAGCCCTGTATGCCTTTTGACCGTGGTTGCTGCACTGAAGAAAAGGCGAGGTGCCCCTAACGGTGGAAAACCAGATTCAAACCCTTTTTCCTCTGGCAAAACATCATTAATGTTTTCTTAGGATTTGCTGCTACTCTTCAAGTTTAAATTATTTCCTCACAGGCAGAGATGCATTTGGGACATCACAACAGTTGCTTTGAGAATAAGTTTACACAAAAGCTTTGAAGCATAAAGAAGAGATAATACTTCATGTAACAACTCATTATGATTTTGTGTATCTTCTTCTATTCAGAATCCGTCTCCATGAAAGCTTCCTATTTTGCTGTCCTCTTACAGGCGTTTTACAAAGAAACAAAAACCTTGAGGCATTCAAATATTGTTTGCACAGTTGGGTTGCATTGACTGTACTATGTTAGAATGTGGAAACATGGCCTTGCATTTAGAATTCAGTCTATCAAACAGGAGCTTAACACACTCTTCAGTTTATGGGGTGATCACAAATGGAACTAAAATGTACTCAGCAAGACTAAAAATTCTGAACACCAGGTGTGTGTTTCGTTATTCATTTGTATGCTGAAAAATTGCTATAGCAACACAGCAACATTTTTTTCTGCAGTTTGGAGGCTTTGGTGTTACTGTTTAGTGTTCTGAGTTATAAAACTGATGCACTTTGCTTGGTGAAGGTAGGCTACCATTTCTGGAGTGCTTCCCAGGTGGGTACTGTCTTGCTCTCAATGTTACCTGTTATTGTTTTAGGACCTCGGTTTGACTAATTCCCAACTCCCAGGTTTAAAAACACATCGCAAGAAACACAAGTTATTCCCTTCCCTCTTCATGTTTTCCCAACTATACAACCACAAAAAGGTGCTGAACTGAAAAACTGTGAGAGTTGTTCCCTAGATAATTTTCTATATGCCATATTGTAACTACCCATTCAGCTTTCAGAGCTATTGGGTTTGATGCTGAAATGTTCAGCTTTCCAAATATGGAGCAACAAGGGCATAGCTTTTCATTTTTGTACTTGACTATTTTCTAGCAATGCCTAATTTTACCTAAGAATTACCTCTGCAAAGAAAGATTGATGTTTCTGTTATCAAAACTATAGGATAATTAATGTAATTTTCAGTTATGTTTTCTAAGCATTACATGTGGGAAACATTTTTGCATAAGATTTCTTTTACCTGAGCATCCATTAGATTGTGTAGGATTGTGCCTTATTCGATATTTTATTAGACAAAAACTATTCTGTGTCTCATCAAGTTCAGTGTCTTATTTAAAAAAAATTATTAAGCAAGCTCCTATCAGATAAAGGCTTCAAAGTTTCAGTAAGATCCTGTTTTGAGGTGATTTTCCAGCTGGATTGATTCAAATGGAACATCCCGAAAGTTAGTTTTGGCACAGGTATGAGATTTCAGTCAACATTTTTTCTCATAAAAATCTATGAAAGCAAGCCAAAGATAATTCCCCAAGTGTTACAGAAGAAGATTTCTGCTGCTTATCATGCAAATAGTGCCAATGAAGTCTGGAGACAACCAGATAAATAAGAGCTGTGAGATTTCAGCTCATACTAAATCCATTTGTTCTTGTTTGTATCTCAGCCTTTGTTCTTCAACATCTGAAATGCTGAAGAAGTAAAGACTCTTCCTCTCCCCATTTCTCCTCTTTAAGATGTATGGAGATGTCCTGATGGGTGAGTGTGGTCTATGCCCTATAGATGAGTGTGGTTTTAGGAAGTGGGGAGGGCAGCTCTGTTTGACTGGAGTTAATAATTAGATCTTACGTAAACTTTTCTTAACCCCCTTTACAATCTTGATAGCAATGAATACTTTGGAACCGTGAAGATTCTTAGTAACACTGCGGTGAGTAAACATGCTAAAACATCATCTTGCATTCTCCAGAGGTAAAATCTAAACCTCATCATTCTTTGAGAAGTAGATTAAATAATGAGGAACTATGTAACCTCTAATCTAAGTTTAGTGTTCTTTCTAGTTATTTTTGCCTCTCATTAACTATGGTATAATGCATTGAGTCCTATTTTAAGCAAACTATACCATAGGTAATGGAATTAATGAAGAGTACTTTTCCTTGCATTTCTATATGAAGAGCTATACCCTTTTCCTATTGCAATGGAATGGGTTCTATCTGATCAGTTCTACTCCTGTGCCATGAGGCACTCACCATCATCTGAGCCATTGTCATGATTTTTCTTCTCCATGCCTCTTCCTCCATCACTGAGAAAGGGACAGCATTTTTTTGTGGCCAGTTTGGAGGGATTGCTCTGTCTTTTGGCCTGTCAGGAAACTTCTGCTCATTGACCACCCTGCAAGCCAAACAGAATAGGTATCCACTGAGCCTAGGTGACTCTTTTCTGCAGTGATATCATTAGCCTGGCTCTCCATCCTTCATCCAGCAGCTGATTTTCAAGAAATTTTAAAGAAGGTAGTGTCTGAAGACTGTATCTACCAGATACAGCAATCAGATTTTAGGGAGAAATCAATAGGTGGACATGTGTCCCTATGTAATCAAGCAGAAATTGTTACTTTGGAGATATGGAGGTAAAATTGACAATAATTAGCAGAAGCCTTGAGACACAGGCAGCTTAAGTGTGCCTGTCTGTGTTTTCTGAGTATCAGGGCAATTCCCTTTTTAAATTTCCCTCTTCTGTATATTATAGAAGGAACAGTAACAAAAAAAGGGCAGGGCGGGGGGAATGGGGTTTCAAGGGTTGCAAAGGTTTTCTTTGTAATGCTACATTTCCCTTCACAGGGGGAATAAAACAGTCAGTTTTAAAGAGGAACTGAATCATAGACTAAAATCTGAATAAAATTTGTGCATTAAGCTACAGAATACAGGTGCACAGCCTCTAAATTGCCACTCTTCAAAAAGAAATAAAGACAACTTTCTGAACAAGTGGCATTTCTCAGAAATACACCAAGCTTTCAAATAAATTAGTGAAGTGGTAAGCTAAGAGTTAAAAAAGAAGCTGCTGTGTTATTCTTATTTTTAAAAAAATCTAAGTGCACTTTAGAAGAGTGATTCCATCAGCCTAAAAAATGAATATGTGACAGATTATTGTTTAACTAACAAGAAGAGCTAAATGTTGCATCATATGCATAGGCATTAGCTTTCTATCTTTTTAAAACAGTTCAAATGAATTTTTGTCTTAATGTGCTTAACCCAGTGTTTTTCCTTGTGGCACTCCTAGTTTGTTGGGGTTTTTCCCCTACTCTTGTGATTGCCACAGTGAGTAACAAATCTGAAAAGTATCATAAAATCTAAAATTAAATCTTTTTAATTGTCCAAATTCAGCATTGTTTCTGGGAAACATAGATGAAAATCTTTAGGTTTCATATAGAAAGGACTGGTCCAAGTGAGGCAGATATATAGGCTTATTTCTTGCCATGCAAACTTATTTTCTCTACAAGATGAACATCATCAATTACCTTCTTTAAAGTGATGCATAGATATGTAAAATATCATGCCAAATAAGAAGCATTTGTTGTCTCCGTTAGAAATTGCATTTGATTTCATTGTATTTAAGTGCTCAACTGATCAGCTTCACCTCGATGGATTTAGTTTATGCTGTGAACTATTATTTTGTAAAATAGGGAACCTTGAAAAATTCCTGATGCAAATACACTTTATTTATAAAATGTCTTCTGGGATATCACATGACTTACAGTGAGAATACCCAATTAATAAAATAGCTTTTCTCAGCAAGTATTTCTACAGTAATGTCCATAAAGTACAGTGTGCCTGGCTAAAAGTATTCCAGGACAATCACAGCAATATGCTAAAGAGGACAAGCAGACTTCAAGCCAATATTGTTTCACTTTTTTTTTACCTCTTAATTTAATAAAAAGCTCTGAATACAGAGACTGATGGGTTTTCAAGTTCTGACTGACGGGTTTTCAATTGATCTTGATGTTTTATAGTTCCCAACACTTGGGTAACTAAGCACCTTACAAACCCAACCAAAACAGAAACCTTAGGAGGTAAAGAGGAGTTATTACCCCAGGCTGTAGAAACAGTGCCCAGAAGAAGAAGTGGCTTTGCCAGACTTCTGTCTTCTAGACAGGGGAAGTACGTGGCAGCATGTGGAGATCAGATCACAGAAATCCTGAACAAGTACATCCACTGCTGGGCCATACCACCACTCCAGCAGGCCACTGTAATCCTTCAGCTGTCACTGACTCACTGAAGGATCATTTAATTCCTGTCCTTTCTGTGAGAAGTTTTATGTATAGAGTCCTTATATTTCTGCAGTCCCAGAGGGTGCATTTTGGGACTACCCTACATCCCCAGCAGCTGACACAGTGCAATCCTTCTCACGTGGCAGAACTGCCTCCATCTCTGGTTTTGGAGCTTCTTATCTTTCCCAGGCATGAGCCCAATGCTAACATTATAGATGCTGTTAGCAGCTTAAAATCTAAAAATGTTAGAAGGAGACTGGTCTGGTTTACATTTAATTTAAGAAATCAAATCACCTTCTGTAAGTCTGCTTCCACAGGATTTTGCCTTCACTGACATCTGTATGGATCTTCCCAGATGGGTATCTCCTGGCTTCAGCCATGATGTGAAGAACCATCTCAGCCTCATCTCCCATCTATCTTTGCTGTTCCCATTGAGGCCACTGGCCTGAACACCAGCTACCAGTTCTGTAGTGTCTGCTGAGCAAATGTCTCCATGATGTATAAATCATATTCATCCATAAAGTATGGAACTGTTGTGCCTAAATCTAACACTGCTAAGCAATAACGATTCAACATCCTAGGCCTAGTCACTGACAAATAAAAGAAAACGAGGCCAGGGCATGGAAGGCAGTGTCAGGGCTTCCCCATCAACTGCTTGATTTTGCCTAATACATTGATCTATCTTACCCTTTTCTGCTTAGAAGTTTATCAATGCAATTATTCCTAATGAAAATATTAAACACAGTGCCAAACTCATGAGCCAGAGGGCTGTTTTTTCAAGTTCTTCATTACCTGCAAAGTAAATTAATTAATGCAAATGAAACTCTAGTGTCGTAAAATGCCATCTTGTTTTAATTGAAGACAATGGCAAAACTGCCATTGACCTCCATGGGAGCAGGTTCAGGCCCATAACTTTCCGACATTGTACATTAAGCGACATAAGCAGAAATACTATCTTCTCCGATTAAAATGAGATATAGATATAGCATGACAAGTAGCAGCACAGGGACTCTTCTGATGACTGTAATTAGAGGTTTTTAATGGCAGGTTAGGTATGTTTAATATGCAATTCCACATTGCTGTTACACTATCAGATTCTATTCGGGATCTTTACACATAGCATAACTGAATTCAGAGGCAGATGCATGTTTCCGATATTTCAAATTCAGCAGTTTTGCTGATTTAGCACCTTCTGAAGCATGCACCATGTGGTGAACAAACACTGTGAGCAAAGATGTTTTCCTCTGAGGTTTGCCAGGGATTTAAAATTTTAACACTTTCCTGCTCTCCTTACAGATAGAAAAGCGTTGTTATGCAGATACAAAGAGCTGTGCAATAATTCTAATAGATATAATTTCATTATCTCTGAGGAATTTAGGTGTGGAGCCAACTCCATGTATTAGCTAATAACCAATCCATTACTTGATTAACTGACTTACATGAAGAAAGCTTATCATCCATAGATTTGTCTGCTTGGGAGTAAGTCATAACAAGATACTGAAAATATATATTTTTCAGGTTTCAATATATTATGTTAAAATCATTGTGCCAAATCCCAATGAAATCTTCTGAAGAATAATAACATGCCTTAAAAATAGCAGATGTTATAAATGCATAAAAACAATATAAAAATAACCCAAGGCACCACTAATTAAACATGAGTCAGTGCTTCCAGTAAATTCATGGCAACTGCAAGCAACAGGAAAAGAATTGTGTATCTCAAAGCATTGCCAAGTTAGTGCAGAAACATAATCCAAAGGATTTGAATGTCTCATCTATTTGAGATTGCCAATTCATATCCATATATACAGTTGCCTTCTCTTGGGATATTTCTTTCTCCCCCATCTTATCTGTAGTTTCTTCAGAAAGTCATCACCATCTGATACAGTAATATTTAGAAATTATTATATGAACTGGTATGTTTCTTTTCATTCCATAATGTTTGGAATGTATTTTGGCCAGGAAGCCTGAAGCTAAATACTCTGTCATTCAAAAGCCATGCCAGGGATTCTTGGAAACACCTGCACCTTGCAGTTATGCAAATGCCTTTGAGATATGTCAGAACACTGTTTATTTGCACCATACCAACTACATGTCATCTGAATTAATTTTCACATTCTTGTCCTGATGGGACATGGCTCTGAATATAAAAATTGACACATGTGAGTGCAGTGTGGTTAAAGAGGTATTGATGCTTTGCCAAAATTATGCAACAGATCTTTGCTGGCCAGCAATATGACTAAACTAAGATTTAGTTCTATTGTGAGTTACATTTTAACAGCACCAATGCACAGATATGTATAGTCTTTCTCAGAGATGCATCAAGAGATGAGTCCAATAGTGATGGGAATGTAGTGAGAGTCAAAGATAGAGCAGTACCTGAGTAGTATCACAGTCTTGAATAAATGCAACACATCAATGCTTCCCAGCACTGTCCTGCGTAACAGCAAACACCTTGGGGTGGAAACCCCTGTGGACAGTTTCTTCACTGCTTTTTCAGCAAAATCAGGTCACTTGGAGAGCAGAAATGAAGTGGAAGAAACCTTGTTTGCCTGTAGTCCTTCAAAACATGATTAATTTTTTTTTTAAAGATTCAGTAACAAAACAGTAGCAGCTTAGAGAAGATTCAGACTATATCACCTGTACCTCAGGAAGGCTGCAGCAAGATTTGTTAATCTCCAGTGTTGTGGCTTCATTAATATAGATCTGAAGGCTTTATTACTTTATTACTCAAAAGATTGTCCTTTTTCTCTGGATGTCTGTCTCCTCCATATTTAGTTTACTTTTGGTTTTGTGACACTAGCAAAGTAAAGCATTCTGTAGATGGCTTATCTGAAAGCAGGACTGTAGGAGGACAATCTTATCAGCACATTTTTTGTCACTTCATGGCATATATTTATCTAAAAAGGGTGAGAATGGCATACTGTAGGCATAGTGCTTTTATCACACAGATTGATAGCTGCATCTATCTGTTTTCTATAAAAGAAAATAAATAATGGTGTCAAGCTCAATACTTACTTCTATGTGTTCCTAAATCAAAGAGGAAAATTGAGGAGATAGCAAAGTTTTCACTGCAAGGAATATCTGGGTATGTCTGGGTATTGCTTGTAAAAGTACACCACTTTTGGGGGACACGGGAAGCCCCACCAGCCCAGGAGAAGCCACCAAGTAAGGGACTCCAGATCGCATGGGTCCTGTGAGTGCACGGAAGAGCAAACAAGTAGTTACCTTTGATCTATTATTTTACAGAATATATTGCCTTCTTTCTAAAGAAGTTGAGCACCGGATCTACTGAAACAGTTTTTGACTTGTGGTTGATTTCTGAGGGAGGTTTTTTCCAATCTGGCATGTATGAAGGATCCTGCTGTTTTCAGTGTGGATTCTCTTAGGTCTTAAAACTTTTGAGCTCACAGTTCAGCCTCTCTACAGAATTTATAGAACCTCCTCTCCTATTCATCTATTCATCTTCATATTTTCATGAACTTCTAAATAATTTAAATATCTGAGAAACATTTGCTCATTTCTAATGAGGTTTAAACCAAAAAGTTTCCAAGACCATACTGAGTACATACATAGACATACACAAATGAATGCATAGCACCAAAAACACCATATTCTTGGATGGCTCAGTTAAAATTACATGTCATGGATAGTAGCTGCCTGCAGGAATCCATGTCCAGTTCCATGTTTGAAGCTGAACGTATTCTCCTTAATGATAATAAAAATGTTACCTGTTTTTGTTACAGCTTCTGCCTGATCACGTTCTAACATGCCCATGGCAAGGAAAATATTGTTTCCGTTCCAATTGGCATAATGAGAAAATGCGTTTAATGTGTTGGCTTTAACACAGTATTTATCAGAACATTATCCTTTGAAATTGTCAGTTTATGGCATGATAATTAGATCTGGTACTTGAAACCTGTCAAGTAAAAGCAAGAGCTTTCTTCAATAATTGTATTCCTTTTCACTTCACAGGTAGGACCTAATAAAGTGAACTGCTAAAAAGTATTGAGGCAGTAGGAGGCTTGGCATTTCAGTCAGTGCAACAAAGACTGGATCCCAATAAATTGTTCATACTGTTTTTCCATATACAAGCCTTCTTCATAAGTAAATCCTCTCCCTTACAAACTGGAAGGCAGAAGATTATTGAGCAATAAAGGATGGAGGGAGTGAACATGATAGTGTAACTAATAATTAATAAATGTATGAGTAATAGATAAAAATTAATAAGAAATCTTAAATAAGTAGTTTGGTGCAGTATCTTTTGTTGAATGAGATGTAGTCTGGCTTGGCCTATCCTGCAAAGCTGACCATGTCCCAGCTCACAAGAGAAAGACCTTTCAATGTAAGTTCCCTAAGCAGTAAGATAAACTCTGAGAAGTAATAGGTGAAGTGTTATTCCACCTCTAGAAATCGGAAGGTAAAAAGTTAATCAATTCTAAAATAAAGTCCATGGAGCACGTGTTTCAGCTGAGGGTGTTGCACTACTGACAACGATGAGAGTTAAGGTAGTTAGCCTGAAACTTGTAAAATTTCTTCCAAATATGAATTTGCTTAATAAATTGTTCCAATAAATAATGTTTGGACAAAACATGGTGAAAGAAAGACTCCTTGAAGAGGTTAAGACTTTCACAAATTTAACTAATCCATTCCTTAATTATGAATAATAGGAATAAGGAATAATACTGACTTTTTTTTACTGATACATGGTTTTTAACATCACATCTTACTGTAAATTTTATGACTTTGGGTCCTCCATATTTAATGGACATTTGGTAGGCTGACACTACAATACATGAAGGATATTTTCCTTTTATTGATTTTTCTGAAACAAAAATATTAGAACTCTGAAGACTGGCAACATGAAATGTAACCTAAATTCCTTGCAATTTCTGTAGTATTTTTAAAGGGATGTATGCATTGACTCACTCCACATTTTAGGTTTAAATGATTACCACAGCGAAGGTTCACTTTAAAAATGGGATTAGGCAACTTTGATGACATTGACTTACAACAAAAGTTAGGCTCTTAAGTGCTGAAAATACATTGGAAAAAAAGTCTCAGCCCATGCAACACTGATGGCAGCAACTGCTTTCTACTTTTAAAAATCTCAGTCTAAATTTGAATGAGTGCCTAAGTAAACATTCAGAACTTGGTTCATAAACTAAACTATGGGAAATCTGTCCTGAAAAACACCAGGGGTTTTGCCTACTTATATGCCCAAAGGTGTGCCTGGAGTCATTAGGGAACAAAGACCTGTCTGAGAAACATTATGAAGATTAATAACTGTGCATACAAGATTGGAAAGGAGCAAGCAGAGGGCATATTGCTTATTGCCTGTATCTATCTGGGACTGGGATGAAAAATAAATCAAATCCAGAAAGGTTTTCAAAGAGGTTTTAGAAAAAATTAAAAGTTGCAGCAGGGTAAGGTTGGTCCCAGTATAAGTACAACTAACCTTTCTTCCTACCTCCTAGAACATTTGAGAGAAATAAGACCTTCTCTGAAAAGGAGGCTGATGGTAAGACACAGATGCAATATCACCATGTGCATTTCAGTAATAGAATGAAATTTTCCTTGTTGGGATAACTGAGAAGTTTCCATTTTGAATGTTTATGCATGTTAAGATGATGAGGTGCATTACAATAGGTTATCTGGATTTTGGCCATCTTCAACATGGTTTCTCCATGGTTTCTTCAACAAATAATTTTTCTTAGACAATTCCCACTTCAGGAATATTTGACATACCTATGTGTAAAAGGAAAACCCAGAGGAAGGCTCATAGCCTTCTTGTGTCTTTATCCCATTGACTTGGAAGACACTAGACAATAAATTAAGCAATACTTTGTTCTTACACCTAGAAGTTAAACAATTACCACATATGTATGCAGTATGGTGTTAGAAAGTGGAGTATCTTGGGAATTATTACAGAGAATAATTGAATTTCATGTTCCAACACATTATATCCTCCCAGGTGGCTCTCCTCTTGCTTGAAAGACCTAGCCCTCTGGGATAAACAGTAGAACTCCTGGAATAGAAAGGGAAAGAAGGAGATGTATGGATATAATGTCAGTCATGGATTGCACTAACTTGGCTTGAAGTCTTAAAAATTGCACAGGTCAGAAGGAACGAGATAGAGGGAAATTGATACAATCAGTTTTAGAGCAGTTTTCATGTGTTACTGTAACAAACACTTGACTGGTCTTATTCCCTTCGTTAGAAACAATGAAAAGAAATAGTATCTGCAGTTTACAGGGTCTTATTCTTCAAACCAAAATCATCTAGAAGAGATAATCCTGAGTGGATTTGGTTGTAACTGCCTGGAAACTATTGTGATGTATGCATGCAAAGGGTAAAATAGAAGAAATCTTAGTGTGCAGCTCATTTCATTGCTAAGTATAGTTTCTTCTAATAAGCACCACCTTGCTACCCACTGAAGGATTATTCAGATTGGTGCATATCGAAAGGATTGGACTCTGCCAGAAAACAGTCAAAGAGACAGACATCAATTCTATTGACAGATAGCTTTTTTTGAAGCATTTGTCCACAGGGATAAATTCACCTTGGCTTGTAGAGGAAAATGCATATAGCACACACCTTCTGTGCTTGAAGTGTTTGTCGTTGTCTTTTTGTGAGGAATATGCCAGAGATGAGAAGATTTAGTTTTCATCAAAAGCTCTGCAGAACTGCCATCAGCAGAAGCTGTAGGGAAGACAAGCTGGATCAAACCACATCTTTTGACATGAGCCTAATTCTCCCTTGACATGACAGCTAGTGGGGTGGGTCTGGTTTTGCAGCCAAGAGTATAATCCTTGTGAAAGATTAAAATAAATTTCAGTACAGGATTAGGGCAAATCAGGTTTCACAACAGGTTAGAAATTACCAGAAGAAACTTTTTTCTTACTTTGTATTGCTTTCTCCTTGACCTTTCTTTATTTCTGTCATTATGTCAGAATCCAGAAGTTAGATGGAGAGACTCAATACAAAATACCTCTACTCTCTAGGGTGATCGTGGCATTTGCCCTTACAAAGTCCAGTTTAGCTGGCTTCTTCTCTTTGCTAAAATCCAGACCCTCTACGTTTTTTTGGGTTCTAGTCTGCCCTTTAACAATGTCATCTTCCTTTCAGGACACCATTTTTCATTCTTTCCCTGCTCTGTCCAAAGGAGTGGAAAGATCCACACCATTTGCTGAACGATATTTAAGCTCTTCAAGTGACCACTAATTTTAACACTGACTTATGGGAAACAGTCTTAATGCTGAGTAGGGATATTTGTGATACTGATGACATTTCTGAATGTCAGCTGCAATCATTTTGTTCATAATTGGTTCTGATTACAACATTTATTTTCATCAGTTTCATTTTAGAACCTCTGTACCGCTAATAATAAAATGCACTGAATGTAAAAAGCGTACAACTTTTCCTGCAGCCCTCTTGAGACCACTCTGTGGTGTTCTTGGACATGAAAAGATTCTGCTCCATTCGTGGACAGCACAGAATATGTCATAATTAGTATATTTGTGACATCTTTCAATGGAATTAATAATTGATGCATTGTAGTGCTATACAAGAAGCACAGCTGCAATATAAGACAAGAGCCTTACATCTGGAAATCACTCTGCAGGAGAAAAGCCTTCAAAATAGAAACCTTTCATTGTCACCATGGAGAGAATACTGGACATTCACTACACACAAATGTCCATGTTATAAAACTGCAAGCTGCATTAATGTGGCAGTTAAACTTACTAGTCTGAAAGCTGCACTTGTAAAATATTTATGAATACATGTGGTTGTCACTGCAAAGAAACTGCACTGTCAGCTCAACCTCTCTTCCTAATTGTTTCTTCTCCCTGTCTTCCCCCCACTGGAATGTATTCCATGAAATTCAAAACATGACCCTTACCTCACTTAAAAAATACCTACATGGTAGGTGCAAAAGAAAAAAATAAAAGCCATTTTCATGATATTTTGGTCATTGTTTTATCCACTCAGAAAGGTTTCAATTTTGTATGCCTTAATAGGAAATTAAACCTCTTTTTTATGTCTGTATTTTATTCAAATTAAAAAAATGAACTGTGAAGAATTATTTAAATTTTTTCCCACAAAATTTAAATTGTTCAGTAAGTCATCCAGTGCAGTGCTTTTACAAGTGCCCTGGATAGCTGGGCTATGTGGGAAGAGAGGGTTGAAAATGAGGCTGGAATGATTCAAAAATATGCTACATTCTTTAAATACATATTGTACGTTTCCATTTTCTTTGTCCCAAAGAGATCACAGCTTTCATATTTAGATTACAACTAATTTTATGTATATATATATGTTAATCTTGTTCCATTACTGTGGAAGGTCCACATGTACATTTTGGAGTGCTCAGGAACTAAACAGACTATACAAGAAAGGAAACAAAAGGAAGAAATCTTATTGTTTCCTTACCTGGCAGCAAATTGACATCAGTGTGATTTTTCTTCAAGAGGTGTTCAAGGCTGGATCCTTTCTTAATGTAATATTGAATTGGGGCAGGGAGGAGGAGAGAACAAACAAGAAATTAAAATGTTGTTTCTGGTCTTGAAGTCGCTCAGTTGTGATTGTATGCACACAAGAGGTATGACCACACTTATTTATCACTTTCACATCTTTAAACACTGCAGCCCAAAGTACCAGTGTATTGCTGCTGAAGCTTGGGGCCCAGGGTGAAGGAGTTCTCACATGAGCCTGGAGTAGTAGCTGTGGTCCCTACCAGCTGCATGTCCAGCATTTCAGCATCTCCAGCAATTAAAGAGCTCCAAAGTCAGGGCTGGTATTGCTAAAAGCAGTGCACCTTTGCCAATAAATATGCCACTAAACTGAACCCACACACCACCAGACTCAGAAGCCTCCACACCCTTGGGATCTAGCTGAAGAGGAACTGCAAAGTCCTGCACCTCAACGAAAGGCATTGCAAAGTTTTGCAGCTGAAGAGGAATAATTCCATGCACCAATTACAGGCTGGGGGTACCCATCCAGACAGCAGCTTGGTAGTAAAGGATTTCACAATCCCTGTGGACACTATGCTGAACATGAACCAGCAACATGGCAGGATGGCAGTGAAGGTTAACAGCATCCTGGGTTGCATTAGGAAGATGATAACCAGCAGGTTGAGGAAGGTAATTATTTTCCTCTACTCAGAACTGATCATATCACGCCTGAAGAGCTGTGTTCAGTTTTGGGCTCCCCTGTACACAATTAACTTGAGCACACAGGAGCAAGTTCAGAAAAAGGCCATGAAGACAATTAAAGGAAAAGAGCATCTGATGCATAAGGAAGGCTGAAAGGAAGGATTATTCAGCTTGAAGTATGAGGATGATCTAACTCTAGAGCAAGTTTACCCAGAGAGGTCACAGAACTTCCATCTCTGAAGATAATCAGACTTAGACCGGGCAATATTGACTGTTCAATTAGCAAGCTGACATTGCTGTGAGCAGGAGGGTTGGATTAGATCATCTCCAGAGGTTCCTCCCAGCCTCAAACATTTTGTGATTCTCTTGTGGCCAGAGTTTGATCATGCTCCTTAGGGATTCTGGGATAAGTACAGATAGCATGGGTCAGAATTTGTGTGAGTGTAATTTTGACCAGGGAAAACTACACATCTGTAGAAATCTGGACCTGGGGTTTTGGCTCTCCTCTGTGCTTCTGGTGCTGTGGATCCCTACAGTTCCATTTGGCTTGTTCCCTCCTCACAGCAGTGCTGGGATGGCTGTTGAGGCCCTCATCAGCACCACTCTATCTGAAAGGGAGGGAGGGAGGGAGTTGTTTGGGGACCCATCCTCATGGAGTCTCATTCACCACAGTCCTGGCTGTGAAGCGAGCATCAGCAAACACTGCAGACCATCTGGCACGCTTCTGAGCCGGCAAAATGCTGCCTGAAGTGTGGGTAAAGAGCTCTGGCACGCCACTCTCTGGGAGCGCTCAAAGCAATATCCGATACAATTCTGGCGCGAGTGTGTGTGCTCTGCTGCGCTGAGGCTGCACATAATGAAATCCTTGTTGTATAACACAGCTGATGGATAGGGATAGATATATTCACCAACTGACATTTCCAGGGGTGAATATTACCAAAATCTTTATTCACATTTAAACATGTGATACAGCTTTTTCCTCCACAGGAAAAAAAAAAAGACTGCAAATGTCTGTGACACTTGAAAAATCAAAGTCTTTCAAAGTAATAAAGGCAGTGCTCAGAAAATATTATGAACAGTAGCCCTACTACAGTATTTCCTTTAAAGAGACATCTGGGGTGAATTAGGGTGCTGCTCAGGCTGTGGCACTGCTACAGATGTCGAGGTGTAAACGTGTTTTGGAGGGACTGTAGATATGTGATCATGTATAATGCTTTTATTAGGAGCTCAAGCACTATATTTCCAGTAATATGAAGAATGACAGAGAAGAAAAGAAATACCTTCTGAGTTTGAATTACAGCCACATCTAATGAGCTCAGAGGTGTTTTTCACTCAACTTTTCTATTACTTTTCATCTCCTGCAGCTTAAATGAGTCTACTGATCATAACAGTAAATATGGGCTCAAAGAGTATCCCAAGAGGTGTCATTAGTAACATATTACATCCTTTTCTAATTTGTACACTTACCATGTTGCAGGATTTCACAGGACTGATGAAACCTCCAGAACTGCATGTTTCCCTCAGCAGTCTACAATAACCCTTAGTCTGAACGACATGTATTATTTCCTTGTTGAAAATGTGATGTAGAGGTTTTAGTAAAAGATTTATTGTAAGGAAAACTAGATGTTTTATTTCCAGCCTAATTGAATACATTATTGCTCTGAGTTTAAAAATGCTGTGGTGATATATTACACCTCAACACAACTGTACACATGAAATCTGCAGCAGGAAAGTTTATTGGACTACAAATCAGAATACAGCTGTTGATAGGAGAGCTATATACCTTTAGTTGCAATATGTTACAATAAAGTTTTACTGTGTAAGTCATAGTGGAAAATAAAATAAAAGTCTGACAAAATAGTTAAGCAATACTTACTTTTACTGACTGGAATAAAGGTAGGTGCCTGAACTCAGATCCTCTATGTTGTGTATGGATGATAAAAGTGGAATCTCCCTGTCACAATTACACAGAAGATAGTGATAAAGCTCCTAATTCTGGTAAGGATTAACTGCAGAACAGAACAGCTTCCAAATTTGCCCTGGAATGGAAAGTCTGCTCTAAGCCACGTTTGCTGCTAGCCCAAGTACTTGGACACAGTACAGACAAGGTGCAGAGCAGCCAGGGGATATGCAATTCTCTCTTGGTTCAGCCTGTGCCCAGCAGCCAGGACTGCCATGCAGCTCAACCCACACCCTCCCACTGGCTGTTAGTGCCTCAAGAGCCAAAGAAATGCAGGGATCAGGGGCTTCTCTGCTTTGCATCCTTTTGGCCTCTTGTAACTCTCTGGAGCCTGATACCTGCAAAATTGGTGCCAGCACCCTTCTGCAGCATAGAGCAGTGCCTTTTTGTGATAAATTCAACAACAGAGATGCTGCATTGCTCTTCCCTGGGATTTTGGGGATGGGAAATAAGATGTCATTAATAGATGATTTCTACAGTAGATCTTTCTTCTAAGGCTTAAGTGTTGTCAACATAATTTAACTCTGAGTTGAATTTTTGAATAACATGAAATTTTAACTTATACCCTTTCTCTCCCTTCATATCTCCTATCAAATTTCTATTTTTCCCAAGCATGTATTTCTAAGTAACAGTTATTCAAATTATAAACTGTCCTGCAGAGTATCAGAAGATCTGGAACATCACACTGGCAAAAAGAAGTTGTAGTTGGCTCTGTGTGTTATGGCCTTTTGCCTGTTCATCACTCCTCTTGCTTTGTACCTGAGCTACCTCTTTAGTCTCAGTAGAAAGAAAGGAGGTGGGAAAAACAAATAGAAGCCAAATAAAAATTTCCAGAGGTCTGCACAACACCTGGACCTGATATCTAATATTGTGACAAATATAGAACCATAATAAATTTAAGAAGACTAAGGTAAACTAATCACCCTGTGGAATTTATTATATAAATATATTAATTGGGATGCAGTCATACCTGATAGCACTGGGCCTAACTTAAGTTGTGGTCATGAAATGTTTATTCCACATCATTAACATTTGAGTTCAGTGGGCGTCCTAAGAGGAGACACACAAATTTTCCAGATAACAATACTTAAGCAGACATTTTAAAGAAAATAGACCATCTTGTTAGCTTTAAGCATGCTGTCTCTACCAGGACAAGTTCTTTTCTTTTGCTGAAACCATAAGTCCAAGGATTAGAACCCCACTAAATATCTACATGTCTACCTTTAGATGTTTGATGAGCCTGAGAGGAACTATTCATCTTTCCAAGCTCTTTATCCATCAAGTCCTACAAGATGACCCAACTGCTCAGCCTGTCAAAAATTTGTCAGTCTTCCAATTCTCTTTCCAGTGGCATAAAATTTCCATTAAAAATAAAGCCCTCAAATATTCATTGCACACTTGAAATAGTCTTCTATGATGAAGTAGAAGCCAGAGGGTTGTGAATTGCCCCAATAACTTCTGAGTAGTGCCATCCTACTGTCCCTTCCAGTATTTTCACTATAGGCATTACTAGATCTGCTTTTATTCCACCAAATCTACATATCGTTAGCTACTACTACTCCTTTTTTGCTTAAGTTTCCTTTTGTTGTTTGTCTTCTCTCATTGGTTTTTATTATAAAGTAACTTTTCTCTGTACAGAGCGTCTTTGTTTCTCTTGATGCACCAATTTTCTGAACCAACCTCCATCTATTGTTTTAAAAAATTGATCCATGGGCTAAAATAGGAAAACAGAATAATCCCTCATTTAAATGATCAATGAAAAGGAATGACTAGGGGAAAATGTTGATCGCTGCTGCAGCCCTAATCATCCAAAGTGTTAGTGCAATTTAGAGACAGGAGGAGAGGAAGAGATTTACAACATTAGGAACTCCCAGGGAAGGAGGTCTGCAAGGAATGGCTCCCATATGGAACTGGAATGCTTTGTACACCCTGGCTTAGCAATTAAATTTACAAGGTGTTGCTAAGTAGCAGTACCCCTGTAAACTCAGCAAACGTTGGAAATGCTGTTACAAAACTAGAGACTTCTTTTATTGCTTCTCACATTTCAGTAGGGAGAAAGTCATTAGCAGAAGGCTGTTCTTTGTACAGACTTCCCATTTGGAGAGTTGGGAGGTGTATTCTGATGAAAGATCTGTGAGAGGACACAGTATGGCCCTTTGGCAAATGCAGGTTTTTCTGTAGGGAGGACAAAATATGGAGCAAAACAAGTATATTGATCTAAATTAGAAACTATGTGTCTAAAATGACTGGTCAGTCATTTCCTTACACACCCACACGTATATACATATACATATGTACATTCCCCCTTGGAACAAAAACTGCCTTTTAAATTCTTCTCAGTCAAGTTTCACTGACAAACTTGCTTGACGGGCATCAGGGACCTGAGGCAAGCTTCAAAGGAAAAAATAGCCATCACTCATGCTTCATTGGATTTCTATGACAGAATGATCAAATCCTGTAGAACCTGGCATAAGCACATCATTATCAAACCCTGCTTTAGCATTTCTTAACTGATCACGGAGGCTGAGGTCCTTGGTGACTCCTGTTTTCTGACACTGTTTGTAGTTATTTGACCTTTTCTCAGTGGATAATCCACACAAAAAGCCCTAATTACTTCCCCAGCTTTGAGTGGTCCAGCACTGTGAATAATCAATGACACTGATTTAGGTATTGCACAATCAGATGCTTATGGTGTTTAAAGAACATTTTTCCATTGACCTGCCACAGCCGTAGGACAATACCGAGTGCTGAAGTTGCTGTTGTAATCACAAGCTGGCCAAGTGACCTTGGGGGTCTGAAGTTGATTACTAGGGCCTTGAATTGAGCAGACACAATACATTTTTAATGATTTCTTAATTTTTCTTTTCTTAAAGCAGCACTTAGTTGTGATGCATCTACCAAGATACTGACAGAATCTCAGGGCAAGATTTGTCTATAAATATAGCTGAGGTTTTTTTTTCCTTTCTTCATATCACCTTAATTTTTATTTTGACTGTTAGAAAGCACAGTGACAGGATATAGTTTGTCTTAGAAAAAAATGAACAAGCAGTTGGGCCCTTGAGTATCTCCTGCTTCAAAAGTATTCAAGCATGAAACTAGAACAGGAGAAAAGGAGAACAGAAATTGCCTAGATATTGCTATAGACCACAATGTCTCTGATAGGAATAGGGTGTGGATTCTTAGAAATTATTCAGTCACTGATTCACTGGGTTCTTCTCCCCTCTTCACATAATGTGAAATGTGGTTCATTATCCTGGGTTATTAGGCTTAAGTCTACCACCTGTTCAGTTATTTCTGCTTTAAAAATTAAAAAGAGAGGAAAATTCTAAACAATTTTGTTTTGTTTAGAATGAAAGTTTTGCAGAGATTTTTTCTAAGGAGCCATTTGCTCAGGTAAAATTTATGATGAAATACCAGATTGTTTAGGGGTGGCTGTAAATCACAGGAATCTTCCACTAAAGAGATAGAAAATATGAAGTGTTTGGTGGCATAGGCATAAAAAGAGGGGAAAAAAGGAATTTTCTTCCCAGCAGAAATTTCAATCAGCCAAAAGAAAATTTCCCTCATATACGTTTTGGGGTTTTCTTAACAAAACCTGCTTGTGTCGTTGAAAGCAGTATATTTCAGCAAAAGACTCAAAGGTTTACTGGATAATTTTGCAATATTCTATGTGTTTCTTCAGAGAAATCCCAAGCAATTAGAAGGAAACAGAAAGGGGGAGCATAGTTTGAGGGAAGTCTCTCCATCACCTTTCCGCTCCCAAAGCAGTAAGCTGGTGCGGTCACTCCAAGTGTGCCAGCCCCTGAAGCAGAAACAACAGGAAGAAACACTTATATTGTGGAGTTTTTTGTTTTTCCAGACTTCCTGTCAGGCCATGAAGAGGAAGGTAAACAGAAGTAGATAACAAGAGCAAAGATAGCTTATCAAATAAGAACCATGTTTGTCTCTGCAATAGGAAAACCTATTCTTTTCTCTCCTTTGAGGACACTACTGCACTTCTGTCCCCACCCAAATTAAATGTCTCCTTAACACACCTGCTTATGCTTGCATTCATCCTGATCAAGCCTAAGCAATGATGTCTGAGGGAGTGGTTGAGAAAGTGGGTGTAGGAAGTTCATGTTGTGGAGGCATAATATGGGTACAGCCTGCTTAGAGCCCACTTTTGGAGATGCCAGACAAGCAGCATAAATAACATTAACTGTCCTGAAAAGCTGGAACTCTCCACCTGCGTGGCTCTGCTGCAGATGACCAGGCAAGAGAAACTGTAGACAAACTTCATATTTTATCTGAGAGCCCTTTCCTCCCTCAAAGACAGAACAGGAGAGCAAATGCTCACCACAGAAGAGGAAAAACATAATGCTGTAGTTAGTATGGCTCCTGAAGTGAAAACAGGCATTGCAGTAAGCTCATAAAGAGGGTGAAATGGTTGTTGGGGCAGCTGTCTTCTGTCCTGCTAATTCACATCTTTCCAGGGTACATTGTAGTTTCCTTAAATATACAAATTACTGTCAGATGTACTTGTCTTATCAGAGACTGCACAGTCCAGACAGACATTGCAGGATGATGGGAGCAGAATGGCTCAATTTATAAACTAAAATATCCTGAAAGGAGATGTAGAAAGTTTTTTTAATAACTTGGCCTTGGAAGTTTATACTGCTTCTAGTGGTTTCAGTTTGCTTACCGAACCTCTGGAGGAAAATAAACCAAGTTTCCAGTGATCTTTACCAGTTAAATTTGGTAAAAGTTTTAGAACAAGCTGGTTTTGAACACTGTCTCCAGTGAACTGGATATGAACATGCATGACTGTTTCATTAATATTTTCTACATGATGAATGTTTAGGCTCAAAAAATTATTGCTTCTGGGGTGTCAGAAACTGTACTAAAACCTTTTTTTTTTCCCAATTGCAAGTGGTCAACACACTAGTTACAAACTGGTTTAGTCTGCAGTCAAAATTTTCCCTTTTTTTTGGAATTGATGTCTCTGAAACTAATTATTCTGACCCAAAATAGTGTGCAGCAGTGCAATCTCTTTTTTCTGTGATTGATCAAATCTGTGTGCTGTCAGCCTACTAGGATATCAGTCGACTTCATTTCACCTCTCATTTGTCACGACATCCCTTAGATGGGTGCACTGTGGGCAGAAACCAACTGAGCCTCAAATTCCCTGGAGAGGTACGGCTCTGGATGAGGATTAAGCTGCACTTGCTTTTCAGCAGCTTCTGACAAGGGAGGGTTTGAAAACGGGCTGTTAGTCTCTTTTCTCTGCAGTGACTCCATTTCTTTGTACCATATGGTTATATTTATGTGCTCTATTGAGTGAGACCTTTAACAGCTTTTAAGTCAAGGATGGTGTCAGTGCCAGAGAAGGAGCAGTTTTCTAGTCAAGCAAGAGGGCTGAGCTTGATTTTGGAGAAATGGCATTGTTTCTAAATGCCACTTTCAATCCTTAAAATCTTTTCATTCAAAAACTGCTGAGCCTAATTTTACAATAGGGGATGATTACGGTAGTTAGTGTTGACTAGGTGAACCTTTTCTTACTTAATATATAGACAAATGATCTTTCCTCTGTGCTGGATTCACCAGTATTAAAGCAAGATGAGATAAAACTTAATAAAATAAATATTCCACCTCCCAATCTCACAATTGTTCTTTTCTAAATCAGATAAAAATGTGAATGAGGTACTTAGCCTTATTTCCCCCAAGATCAGAAATTCTCAAATATTTTAATTTCTCAAGCCTTCAAATTGTGGATAGCCTGCTACCTTCAGTAATTTCCTGAGATGAAAGAAGAATTAGCTTTTTCACAGGCTGGGTGGGTGTTAACATCAGAACAGCTGAGGACCAGGTGGCTGTTCAGCAGACTTCCTTAAGAAGGTGTGTTTTTTTAGAAAGTCTGAAAACCAAACAAAACCTTGCTAGCAATAAGAAAATAAGAACCTCTTGCCAAGCTGTGAGTAGTCTTCTCCATGTAACTTTGTTATTAAGGAAATTATGTCTAAATAGCAGGCACTTCATTATCACAATCTCTGCTAGTGCTTAAGAGACAGTCACAGAGTGTTTACACACACTGATAAGATTGTTGAATCTGCTGAAAAATAGCATGTTAAATAGTAACTCAGTTGAATAACATATTTTCAATTTATTGATTCCAGTCAAATAAAAACTATGTAATTCATAGTGGAAATACAAACACAGTGGCACATCTCAGGAATTCACAGAGAGCCAGATCCCAACTCTTACACAAGCTGGTAGTTGCCTACAGGCTAGATGATGACCCTTCATTCTGTAATAATCCTGCTAACTCATTTACACAATAATTCTTAAAAGGTGACATGAAAGGTGCTGCTTGGATTTTTCAAACCTTTTGTGCAGATGAGCTATACATCAAGACCCTGGCCTTCCAGGAGGAGGGGAGTTTGTGCCTCTGCTCGGTGACAAAAATCTGATGAAAGAGCCAGCTTTGTTATTTTATAGCAAGAGGAAAGACAAATCTTTCATATACCTCCTTACCTTTACACCTCCTGTCCTATGCTTTGTTCTGCTTTGAGTCTTAATGGAGAACAGGACGTCTTATGTTTTGTGACAAATCTACAACTGCTTCAAAAAGGCCTTTAAAAAAGCCTTTCGCCATTTTATGCCTAATTTACATTTCTATAAAATGCTTTTGAATCCTTTCAGAGAATAAATACCTTTTTAAAATGTATGCTTCCTAAATGTAACATTAGGAAGTATATGTTTCCTAAATATAATACCCTCATTTTTTTCTCCTACACATGAAATTTATTGTATCATCAGATCTGACTGAAATTTACAGTTACCCATAAAGTTATTTTGATATATTTGATTTTTTTTTCATTGCATTGTGGAATAGCAAATGTGTTTATGGCTTTGTCCTATGAATATTTTCACAGGAATTTAATCAATAAAGATTTTAACCAAGAAAGTTTGCAGCTCTTTTTTGACAGTCATCTCTCCAAATGCTTAATCATTTTGGCAAAAATAATTTTTCTCCAGATAAATTTCCCTTTCAAAGCTCATATAGCTGCTGCTTACTCAGACAAGCCAGTCCTGAGAATCATTTCATTTCACGTGCATGAGAATTCATATACATTTTCCCAACATGAATTTAAGTGCAGCTTTGCTGTGAAAGATTATTGTTTATATGCCTTTTTTAAAAAGCAAAATGTAGCAAATGCCCTGGGATTCGTTCGTATTTTAGTTGACATTGAATTTTTTTAATTTTCTCAGCCGTTTCAAATATCCCTTTTTATATACACATAGTTTCTGTTTTAAAATTAGACAGTGGAATGTTTTACATAGCATTTATGCTAAAATCTAAAGGATAAAATCAAAGAAAAGAAAGCTGTATAGCCTGTCTCAAATCCAGAATATTGTCATAGTTGTTTTTAAGGAAATGCATGCAGAAATGGTCCAAACAAGGTTGCTCCCTGCCATCAGAAAGGCATATCCTTTAGCATGAACAGGATTATTCTATGAAAATTTTAAATCAGGATAAGGCCATGTATTACAGCTGTGATTAAAACAAAAAGATAAAAGTTCATTACTTGAGAATTCTTATACATATTTAAAACATACATTTTAAAAATTATAATTTGGACTGCTATTTCTGTCTCCATTACTCTCATGGATAGGCATTTATTCCACAGGACTCAAAATCAATAGGACCAGCTGTATAATATTTTTGAGTTGGGCTGTTGCCAGGATGCATATAAATATTTTATTCTGTTCAAAGCCTGGGGAAGGAGACGGAAGTAATAAGGCAATTTTGAGTGGGGTTATTCAGTTTATCAGTGACTCCAATCTTGGAAACTTCCTTTTCATAACCAAAGATGGGAAATTCCTAGCTTTTTATTAGCTGAACTTGCAAAAAATCATAGAGGAGAAGTCAGGTTGCAATGCCACTTAACAAGCTGGCTTTGAGGAAATGGGAACAAAGAAAGAGCTGTCTATGGGGTGCTGTATACCTTTAAAGCATGTGCACTGGGTTTTGTTAATTTTCTAATTATGGCCGTTCATTTGAGAATTTCTTTAAAATGTATCAATAAAAATATGTCTCAAGGAAAATGGTGCAGGCTTAATCTGAGACAATGTCTGCTTTGCCTTCAGGCAGGTTTGCTCTGCTGTTTTTATTTTTATTTGCTATGATCAATACTTCACAATACTCCAGGACCTGCCATTTCTTTCAAAGATGTAGAGATTTAAAATAGCCAATTTGGTCTGCAGTTTGAACTAGATTTGGGCTTAGATTAGGGGTATTCTTCAGTAAACCAACACGTGAACAAAAAGAGAAGCTGAGGAAGGTGGACATGACCTACTGACAAGGGGAGAAGAGTGCATGGCTTTTAGGACAAGTGGTGGGATCACTCAGTGTGGCTGGTTGTTACATGTGGCACTGATCCCATCAGTTTTCTGTCTGTCCACTTACTAGTCAGGCCCTCATGTGCCTGTCCTTCCTTCTTCTCTGAGCTTCCCAGATTGTTTCATCCAAGCCTGAGAGAGGCATAAAGGTGTCAAATATATTAAGTTCTTGAAGTAATCCTGAAAATTATCAGTTACATAAAGGAGGAAAATCCCATAACTGCATCTGCATGAGGAAGGATCACACTGAGCCCTTGTTGGAGCAGTCAGACACCAGGCTGTGCAACAGAAGGCCTCATCCGTCCTGCAAGAAATTTTTGTTATCCACATGATGGGGACTCATCGTTTGTCCTCATAAAAAACATTCAAGGGCATGTTTATCTTCTGTCTTGATACTCTCAAATCACTACATCATGCTGTATTTGACTTGCAGCTTACTTCTACCCAGCCATGTTTTGTGGATTACTGTTAGTTTATGTGGACACTGTGTACTTTACCAAAGACAGCTGCAAAACTAGCCAGGGAACTGATACTCTCTCTCTCTTTCACCTGTTAAATTATGCAACTAAGTCAGCAGTGCCAGTGCCTCCTGCATTGCTCTTCCATCATCTCATACCTAATACTCAGTCTTTGCTTGCTCAACAGTAAGTGTCAAACACCATATTTCAGTATTCTTGCATATATCAGAATTATTCATGTCTTTCAAGATATTTTTAATTGTGTTGTATTAGTAGTAGAGCAGATATTTACATTCTAGAGCTGAGAAAACAGATTTTACAGTCTGCAAGCTGAGTGGAAATATTGCATCATCTAAAAGTACTCTCAGTTTTCACTGTGAAGTTACATCCTTCACCTTTAAAAAACAAGAAGCAGCTTTGTATAATGAAGATGTTTCATTTAGACACCAGGATCCAGGGGAGAGAGGTTTAGACATTTCTCTTACCTGGAAAAATTAAAACATTCTTGAATAACAGATAAAATGTCTTAACTGTTCTGGGAAAAGAAAAAATCATTCAACTTAGCATGAATTTGTCCAATTTTTCAGCTGAACCAAAGCTGCTCTTTGTAGCAAACAAACATTTTCTTCGCAAATTTGAACCAGTTGTATTCAGAGCTTCATTTTGTATGAGTGCAGGGCCTTGATGGCATGGTATAGGTAGCCAAACCACTTGCTGTCATTATTGGGAATGATACCACATGGGAGCTCAACCCTGGTGGTAACTTTGTGAAGGGAGGAGTGGTGCCTCAATGCACCAGACCCTGGATATCTCTCCTAGCCAGCCATGGGGAGGTCTCAGATAAGCCTGTCATCCTGACAGGGCAAATCAGTGCTGAAAAGGCTTTGCACTCTGTGGGGCTCAGTCTGCTTGATAGGAGAGAGCTGCCTCCTGATAAGCAGAAGTGCTCTGCTCCCTTTGACTCCCCCAGGCCATTTTGTGTCTCATGGCCCCGGCGTGGGCCAGGGTGCCCATTCTGCCAGTATTTTATACTGAAGTGGCTACGCTGATGTGCTCTCTGCTCCTGATGCAGCAGGAGTGTTGTGGTACATTCACTTTATTGATTGGCAGTTATTCACATCAAAATGAAGCACTCCTGTCATAATAAAACTACATCTCTGTTGGCATGGGAAGGAGAGGGGGACTGTACCGTATTTTCAGTGCCAATTTGGTTCAAGTGACATATTTTCTGTGTGGCCAAAACACTCTGTTCAATGCCAATACACTATTCCTACTCAGTTCACACTCAAGGTTATACCTGTTTAACTGGAAAGGCAGATGTTAAAACTGTGTCTTAATGTCTGCAACCTGTTAAACATCTCAGGAAGCAGTAGTAATTAAACCACAAGTTTGAAAGGTTTGATTGCATTATTTCAGTGGAGAGCATGGATTTGTAATCCTGTCTGTAAACACAAGAGTAGTGAAAGATGCAGACTTCTGCACATCATCTGTTTAATGTTTGCCTATATTAAGAATACTTTACATGTCTTGAAGTGGGGTACATTTAACTTCAAAAGGGGCTGATTAAGGTGATCGCTTTGACTTTTTTCTCAAACTGTTATCATGATTGTGAATTATTTTCTAGGGGTTTGAACAGGAGTATTCCCAAAGGAAAGACAAATTAGTTGATGATGCTGCAAGAGAGGTTTTGCAGTCCTCCTCTTTTGAAGTTCCTAATGATGTGAGTTTCTCAGTATTTCAGTCCTGACTGCTGCTCACCCCATTCATTTAAAAGTCATGTGGATTCAAAATTATCCCTAGGCTTTTCTTCCTTTGTGCTTGCTCCCAAGAACTGTGACCAGATGCAAACATGATGATGTGCCTGTGCATGCCACTGTTGCTAAACTGTAAGCAAAGCAAGAGAAAAGGCTGATTTAGAAAATAAACCCAAGGTGCTTGATGAGTGAAATGTCAAGTAGATTCATGTCTGGCAAAGGACTCTTCCTTGTCCATCATCATCCAATCAATGACACTTGAACCTGGGTTGACCAGGTCACCACACCACCTCTGCTCAAAGCAGGGGAAATTTATAGGTCACCTTTTTGAATGACAATTAGTACAAGAAGATATGGTAATCCGACTGCCTTTCAAAGCATTATTGTTTTACCATGCAAAAGTCTCAGTGTACCATGCACAGCAGTACCTGCTCTCTGTGTTCTTTACATGAGGAGAAACAAAAGACCTTTAGGAAACTGTCTCCCTAGTGGCTCTTGTCTGATTAGAAAGTCCTCAGGGGATTAGCAGTATGAATTTCACAGATTGTCCCCCCCAGTCCCTCCCACTCCTCTGCATTAAGGTTAGAAGGATGTGCTTAGATCAAATCAGAAGGAGATTAAAGGAAAAGAAACCCCAGAGCAATTCTCTTTTGCATTTGAATGAATATTTGTAGTCAATAGTCATTTACCATTGCTTTTAAAATATCCCTGAGTTTCAGTGAAACAAAGTTCAAATACTGCCACAAGACAGTAATATCTTATACTTCCATTTTAGATTGGTTATATCATTTACAGTTAATTTGTTATGCTTGTACATATTTGCTGTTGAATGTAATCCTTCAATTTGCTCAAGAGATTTCATCAAGTCCCCAAGAAGATCAAAAGCTTTAAAGGTTTTGTTTGCATTTCCATGTAAGACCTACTACTTTCTTGCTGCAGAATGGCCTAGAGAGCATTCTTTAAACCCATGTTAACTGCCAACAGACAGAGCCTGCAGGGGACATCTTTGAGGTGAGCACGATCAAACAGAAATAAATTTTAACCTTTTGTACAACAAAGTGAGGAAAAAAATCCAATTTCCTATGAAGCCCTCACTACATTGCCCATGAAACCTATTTCACCAAAGATGGTGTTTAAAGGGGCAAATTATGCACATGGGTTTCCTTAGCAGGGGCCTGTAAAGGATCTTTTAAAAAGCACAATGTGGTTCTAAAAGGAAAAAGATAGGAAAATGCTGTTCTAAGGTGTACTCTTTTATATCTGAATCTGTCACCAAATTGCGACAATTGATGTAATAAGAGTTGGTCTCTGCACTACCATCATCATGCTAAGTAATACCATAAGTCAAACCACTGATTCTTCACAAAGAGAAAAATAATCCCACCTAATGCAAGCAGGGAGAGTCATGGCTGCCAGACTGATATGCAAGGCAAATCACTCTGGATTTATTTTTGCTCTCTTCTACAGATGGATAATGTTATTTCTCTGGCCAGGCACAAATGAAAACCAAACTTAATCCAGCACACTTTAGAACTTAAATAACCAGATGGTGAAAAGGTAAAATGGAAGTGTAGATAACAGGGCAGAGGGTGCTCTGAGAGTGGATTTGGTTTTTGAGAGTGCTTGGCTTTCCATGTAGGCACTGGATAAATTTGACATCTTTCAATGGGAAGTGCTCAGTTGGAAGCACTGTGGCAGATCCAGGCTCCCTCCCTCCCTTTGTGTATTTTGTTATGGGAGAAATCCATGATTAAAGGAAACCTGTGGCAACAATGCATACAAATAGAAAGCCATTGTTCACTGCAGCCTTCCTAACTTGGATGTGTGAAGTCAGTGGCTTAAGTGCTTCACCCTACCCTGGGCCGAGCATGGAGCCCAATGCAAAAAGCAAAAGTGAAGCAATGGTGCAGGGAGTGTTTAAAACAGAAGCTCATGTGTAGCACTGTATCTGTGACTGACCAGAGTCAGCTTGAGACATCTGAGGAACTTGGGAAATGGAAAGGTCCCTTTTTCTCCCACATGGAGACTGGCACAATTCCCTAACTTGGTGTGTAATTGCACAAACATTTTCCCTGGCAGGAGAGCCAACTGAAGAGCTTTCTGCAGCTTTCTCCCTCTCAGAGGTCACTGGTCTCTCAGTGATGCTGGTTTAGGGGTTTTTGATGTCATGTCCTAAAGTGGACCAGTGCAATGACTGAAGGAGCTTGCTATTCTCTCTGATTTTCTTTTTTAATAGTGCTTTTGGAGGTATTTAATCTAAAACAACTCACCCATTCACCATATAGCAAAATTACACTAATGGTTGCCCTTAAGCAACCATGGCAGTGATGAACTGAGAGACAAAGGAGAAAATTATCAACAAGACTGGAACCCTTCAAACCTCCTTTGCTGCCAGAGAAAAATGCTCCCCTTTCACATTCCTAAACTTAGCGCTCGCCTTTACCACCAGCTCTGCTGCAAACAGACCTCTGCCTACAAATAACACCAGCAGCAGAACCTGGCTTCCAGAGAGTGTTCAGGCCAGATAGGAAGCACGGCCCAGCAAACAAGTGCAATCAATGCAGATTAATGATGCCTGCTTTCATTCATGTCTAGGTATTTCATTGATGTAGCTGATAGCCAATCTTTCTTGCTTTTATTTATGCAAGCCACATTTATTTGGTTAGCTTTTGGTTGATTGATTTTGTACTTCTGCTTGTTTGGGTTTTGTTAGGCTTATTTCACTTCATGACAATATAGCTGATTTATTTCTGACAACAGTAGCAATTTAATGCAAAACACTATTGAAAGCTTCATATAACTTATGCTTTTAATTTCTGCAAATACCACCTAGATGCTGTAGGGAAAGACACTATATAAATCTTAAAGTTAAATAAATACTTACTGTACAAGTGACTTGTGTTAATGAATATTGCAGAAGAAGAAGAACACATAGGAAAGAACACCAGGAAAGAACTGCACAGAATAAAACATCTTCCTTGGGTAAGGGCAGATTTGCCACATGTTCAGACTGCCCATGGTTTTATTTGCTCTATTAGGGCCAGCTGTGTTGTGGTGCTCACTGCTGTTGTGTATGGGTGATGGCAGGACAGCCTTCACCAAAGGGGGATCAGCACAAAGGGTTGAGTTCACACCTGAAATGGAGACATACGGAATATGGCACGGAAGGAAAGAGCAGGTAAAGTCCTCTCAACACAATAAAGAATACAAAGACAAACAGTAGGAAAAAAAAAAAGAAGGTTGAAATAGAAGACTGAAGGTGCAGATCTTTCCTCATGAATGTTCCTGTTCACCTGTCTGTTGTCTGCAGTTTTGTACCTCATTCTGTTCTGCAGTATCTTAAAACCTTCCAGAATTCAAGAGGAAAACAGATTGATGTATCTCTCCTTTCATCTTCATCACAAGAATGAAAAAAAGGGGCCAAACTGCTGGGTCTTGTTTTCACTGGTCTTGTTCATAACTTACAGCCTGTGTGGCCAGTACCACAAAAAAACCCATTGTTCCATTCTCTTTATTTTAATTCTTTGTGTGACTTTTGTTGCATGGTTTTATTTTCTCTTTCTTTCAATTGCTTGATCTACTAACAGTAATACACCTGAGTTTATGCAAATGATCACTATTTTGAATTTTATTGCTTCGCTTTATATCCCCTCAATTTATCTGAATTTCTTCACTTCCTTGGTACATTCTTCCCCCTAATTTAAGAGGTGAATAAAATGTGAACACTATTGCTCTTTCCTGAGCCCTTTCATGTGCTTTGAACTTTCAACAATGAGCAACAAAAATTGAGGCATTTTTGTTACGTGTACCATTCTCATACATGTGCCCCTGGTGGGTTTTTTTGGTTGGTTGATTGGTTGAGGTTTTTTTGCTATGCTTGAAGATGTAGCAGGGTGGCTAAATTATTTTAAATTTATCACTATAGTTTGGAGTCATCTCGTGGTCAGTAGAATTGTACAATTCATTATTTAGTCTGGCAACACTCAGAAACTATATTCCTTTGTTTTTTTAGTTGTACATGAAAGACTCAAAATGAAAGATCATTCAATAGCAATGCACGTTGTAAGGTGCGAGGATTTTCATCTTTGAGAGGATTTCATGAGGTCTGTGTTCCAAGACCTTACACTTCTGTTGTTAATTTAGTGGAACAAACAATGATAAAGTATTTGTGAAGTCAGAGGGAGTCTAATCAGCAGTAGTAGTTCAAAGTATTCCCTGCCACTGTCTCAGACTGGAAGCTGGCCGTTGGGTAGGTGGTGAAATATCCCTTGGATAAAATTCAGCCTGTATCTGCATCTTTGATGTAGAACTTTTATGACTCCTGTGATGCTGAGCAACAAGCTCGATTTGCATTCCAAGGCACTCAGCCCTGCTGCTGATATCTCGAGTAGGAGTTCAAGCCCCATTGAAGGAATCTCACTTAACATCGGTGTGAGCTTTAACATGCATTCCTTTTTCCTGTTGACCTGCTCTTGGGGGTTAAAGTTGAGTAGCTGAACTTTAGCTGCTGCCTAGATATGTGCTGAGTGTTTGATACATATTGTCATCGTAGGTCCATAAGGAACAGTTGTGTGCATTGTCTCTGAGTATTTTTACACATGTTTTCTGATAAGTTATTGAGGATGCAAACACTTTTCAGAGCTCCTTTACCAGATACTTGTTGTAAAGGGTAAGTAATACTTGAAGCAAAGCTGAAGAACCATTTCCTGAAACTTTAGGAAGCACAAGTACCCCTTACAGCTTAGTATTTTAAAAGTCAGGGTTTACAATTATGATTTATAATTTTAAATTATGTAACAGATTTAAAAATTTATCTTCTGCACTATTTTGATTACGATGGCTAGATCAAAGGAATTTTCCACTCCTTCAGATGTGTCAGTCCTGAGAATGACTTAGTCCAAAACCCAATTTACTAGTAAAGAGTTAAGTTAGTCAATTAACTAGAGCAGTAGTACCCTGCAGTCCTGACCAGCACAGATTATGTTATTCTACAAATACATTGTGACATCCAGGCTTGAAGCACTTTCAACTATATTGACAAAATGTACAAAAGGACTGGGACACGCAAACAACACAAATAATTTTTCAGGTGAAAGCTCCTTATGAAGTGTGGTGAGAGAGAATATTTTGATGGTGACAGAGGCAAGAAGAAAGGAAATAAGAATATATTACTTTGCTACAGCTATGTCCCACTGAGGACCAGGCACATAAAGGGATGAATCATTACTGTCTACTATATCCCAAGTAGTCAGCCTTCCTGGTAAATCATCAGTGAAGCAATAACACCTTGTATTAGAACTGCTACGAGAATTTAAAGACTTGATTAAATAATGACAGATATTTTCAAAGATCTTGGGAAAGCCAGGCCCAACTTCCTGAAAATCAGTAAGAACTCGGTGGAGATCCCAAAAGGGGGAACCAGCATAGCAACCTGTTAAATTAGCTGCCTTGGTAGTTGACCTCTTAACATTTATCACCTACTGTTATGCCCACAGTTACTGAAGTTACTAATTACTAACTATTGTCTTCTTCTTCCAGCTGAATCAGTCCAGCTGAATCTTGGATGTTGAGAAGGGCCAGTTGCTGATGCTGCTTCTCCAAACTCTTGCCTTGGGAACAAAAGAGAAGAGCAGAGAGAGGAATTGTTTGTATCAGAACAATTGAGAAAGTAGAAATATCATGAACAATAGATGAAAAGGAAGATGAAGGAAACCTCAGTGTATTTTGTACGCAGATAAATCTCAAAAGAGGGGCAAAGTGTGCAGAGAGAGAGAGAGAACAAGCGGTCATGCTCTCAAGTGTGCCCACACCCATCAGTAAAGTTCTCTGCAGACAGATGAAATACCATAGACAGGGCCTGTCCATCTGAGCACTGCAAAGAGATCCAGGCTCTGTCTTGAAGAAATTTATGCCTGTAGTGATATAAGGCTACTCTGCCACTCAATGTCTCCCAGCACTGAATTAATGTAATTAGGCTTTTCTAGGTGTGCAGCAATTATGCTTGAAGTGCTGTTATACATAGGGGAGAAATCTTATTCTGTGTTAAGTGGGAGAGCACATATAAACCTGAGATGAAGTAGCACTTCCCTGAATGTTATTCTCCCTTCTGCCAAGAAGCTGTGCTGTAGGAGATACAGCATTTTCTTGGGTTGCTGAGCTTCCTGCCTCCTTCCTGAGACAGACCATTTTCATTTACACTAGTTTTCCACTGGTCTGACTTAAATGGCTTCAGCAGTTATGCTATAGTGGCACTGTGTAAGAGAGAGAATTTAGCTCACTGACCTCAGTATCTGGTGAAATCATTTAGCTCTTTTCATGCAGAGTCTATTATAAGGAAGAGCTGGAGTATCAGGGGAGGGAGGGTTTGATTTTTTTTCCCTGTCAACACCCTTCCTCTGCCCAGGCCTTGGATGTAATAAATTTATTCAAGGCAATGAAATGTTAAGTATGAAATCTAGAGAGCTTGTCTTTTGCTTCTGGTTGGTTAGATAAAACAATAGTCCTTCTAAGGAGAGGCTAGAAATGGGGTTGGAGTATCAGCTCTTTATTTTCCAGACTTAAGCCTGAACTCACTATGATTTGTGGAATTATATTTTTTACTTTTGCCCCCATACTAGGGAAGAAAATTCTGATCCTATAAAGCCTATGGCAAGACAGTCATTAATTTCACAGCTAATGGTTTCTTCTTTTGTTTCTAATTACTAGTCAAACACCTGATGGAAGTATTTTTTTTAATTCTTTCTTCTTATATCTTTAGATACACACATATTGTCACATCCCTCATCACTTAACATAGCACGGTAGAAAAAGTTATGTAAACGTGAAAATATATATTTTTGAGCTTACAGACAAAACAAGATTGGTAAGCAGAAATGCAAGTATTGGTTTAGTTTTCCTTCCTGGTATTTGCAGAAAGCTATGACTTCACTGAGGTTAAAGGCATAGACACAGAAATTAATTTAGGAGATATGCTATGAATATGTTAGCATTGAACAATGATGCTCCTAGTGTACTTCCCAGTTAAGTTTAAAAGATCTTCTAGTTTTGAAATAAGGAAGTACATCTATTGCTTATACTTCTGATCATTAAAGGTTTATAATGTAGAGTCTTATTCTTTCCTCTAGCCTGTAAAAGAGCTTTTCCAAGCTGGACACTGAAGACTTCAACATATCTAGAAAGAAATGGCAGCTTTTATGCTAAAAGAGGTATAAATCTTTCAACTCTGAGCATGCTGGTTTATTCATGTCCAGCTGTAGCCATTTTGCTTCAAATTTATCGATACAACCCAGCTAAGTTACTCATTTATTACTTTTGGCAATCAAAAACACAGTAAAATCAATTTGTAGGGTCATCCATCTGTGATTCTCACTGTTGCAAAGTTTTTGTGAGGTTGTTGCCATTCTTCTACTGTCTACTTCTGTTGTGATGGTAACTATAAACCAAAATTATGTTATGCCTGGACAAAGAGTATAGAACAACAGTACTTCAGCTCATCGAAGAGCTCATATACACCACAATATTCTAAATAATACTTTCAGATTTGTTTTTTACTGACAAATGAAACTTTACAGCTACTTACACCAGAATTTTTAAAGGCCTTTGGAAAATCTAAACACCTGTATCTTTCTCAAAACTCAACCTGAATTTGAATATGCTCGCTATTAATCTAATTGCTACGACTCATTGGCTTCAATACAACCTCTTCAAAATTTTCAATAAATACCTACATTTAATGAAAACAGGTCTGGTTTTAGTCACTTTGTGTAGACATTTTAGAAGTAGTCCAAAAACTTCCAGAGGCCAGTGGACAAGAGAATGACATCCACTTGTCTAATACAGCCTTTTCCCAACAGTGTGATATTCACATATCCTCTAGACTCTGAGTATGCTAGTTTAGTCTTGGGTATAGATAATCATGAAATTGTTGACTTTCATGAGCTACATGTAATTTTATTTGTGGCAAATATGATTTCATATCTTTGACTGAAATTGTGCATGCAAATGCAACGGCAACATCTTTTTAATTACGTGGTAGGTTGTATCAATCAGATTGGCTTTGGCACAGACTACAAGGGCTCCTAAAGTATAACAAATATACCCATAACCCAAGAGGAAACCTTCTAAAATCTCATATAAAACGCAACCCTGAGTAGTAATCGCTTGAGAAAAGATTAGAAGAGTATAATGGAGTGGCTACGGTTTGTCATCCCGGTGTAGCCATAAGGACACCTGCAAATTCTGCTCCTGCTTTCTGGTACCTTCAGGCAGCCATTACAAAAACATCTGTACCAATCAGTGTTCTTGAGACAACAGTCAGGGGACAAGACCATACCTGGGACTGTGTAACAATTTATCAGTAACGCTAACAGATGTCCAGGGCTGGGAACATACCCAGCAGTGCTTACACATCTAGCAATACATCACCTTTAAAAGCTCACCCAGAGGTAAAGCAAGGTCATTCCAACAGGAGTTCAGTATTGTCCAGCGAGGTGCTACATCACTGAGTTCTAGTTTGAGGTTCATTGGAAAGGCAAAAGAGAGTTTTCTTTGCTTCCTGTCCACTTTAAGATGTTATTAAATCTACCTATGTTATTTGGTCTACATATTCAACCCATACAAGCACACGTGTATATCATCGAAAACAATTTCAAACTGAAAAGATTTAATCTTCATAGCATTTTTTGGTAAGTATTTTATAGACTGGGATTATTTTAGTATATAATTTTTCTTTACATCTGTTTACTCATTTTATAGGGCTGCTTGCCTTAATACCATTTTTTTGTTATTGATTAAGGTAGTTGTGAATCCATCAACAGAGGACAGACTGTACAGTTATGCCCTAAAGGAAAGCTTTAAAATAGTGGGATTATATTATGCAAATAATTCAAAAATATTTTTAAGCAGGCATTACTTCAGCATTTAGATATTGGCTAAAGCAGCTTTAATATGCAAGACAGGATGTTAGGTGCTTAGCTGATCCAAATGCCAGTCTATAGATTTGAAAGACTAAAGATCACATCACTGGGAGGTTGACAGAAGTGACACTTTGCAAAGTGCCAATGATTTATGCCAATGTCTTGCTTGATGATACTGTTATAGACAGCACTGTCATTACAAAGTCCCTAACGACTTCAGTCTACATTTATGGTGCACAAATTATAGGTGAGCTCAAAGATCGAAACCTTCCTGACTTTTAGATTTCAATGACCAAGTAATTCTCACTAGGTTCACTTCTTGTGTCTTGCCTGATACTTTGCACTCCCTTTTTTGTTTCAGCATCGTAATTAGATTGCAGTAACAAGGACAATATATACGTTCATTCTATGTTACCAAACCTTTTTTAGCCTTGTCTCATAAACACCCCATGCAAAATGCACTAAACTTTATACTCCAGCAGCGAGTCACAATACAGCTCTGGCTTTTTTCATCAAGAGAAATGTTGGAGCCAGTTCTGCAAGGAGTCACATACCTCATGCAAGCTGCTTGGGTTCTCTGGTTCCCAGTTATGTCCCCAGTGCTGAGGAAAAGGTGTGCTCCAGATCATGAAAACTACATTTCCTTCAAAGAGCATCTCTTGGTTTGGATAATAGAGCAAGCTTTCCATGCTGTTACAGCCTGATCACCTGCAATCCTGTGATGTGCATGATGTTCTGGATTTGTACATTCAAAACGCTATTCCCATGCAACATTATTCCCCCTTTAGTCAGGACTGAAATGATTGCTGATACTGAAGCAAATTATAATGTTTGGGTGGTTTATTTTCTTCTGTAATTCAGTTACCTTAACAAGAAGGAAATCAGGGTCTTAACTTCATGAGGGATTGAGGTAACACTGACAGTATCAGAGGTAACACTGACACATCTGAGGATATCAGTTTAAACTAGAAGAAAATATAATTTCTCGTGGCTATTTAAAATGAAGTAGTAAACCTTCCTGGGCCAGGAGTTCTGCTCTAACACACTGACAAAACCTGCCAAAAAGGAGAGAAGGAACATTTAGAACTTTTGACAGGTCTAAATATGGTGGGATGGAGGGAGGATGCAGAAGCAAAAGTTACAGCTGGGTAAACCATAAGATTTCACCCCTTCCAAACAAAGTTCTCTCTTACTACAAATCAGAGGTATTACCTTCCTGAGGGAATAAACATTTTAAAACATTGAATGAAATTCTGCAGGTTATTTTAAAGTAAGTCAGTCCTTTCTGTGTCCATCAAGGAACCTACTTTATTGTCTAAGAGCTGCCTGAGTGCTGAACCAGAACACGTCCTGCTGTAGAAGCCATTTAGTCTGAAAATGCTAGAAAGCATCTAATTGCTTCAGTCTTGCGGTTTGTTTTGTAACCACAAATCCTTCAGAAAAATAACAGCTTCATATTACACAATAGGATATATTCATGTCTGAGCTAGAGTATCCTTCAGTTTCTGTCCCGCTGCAATTCCCTGCTGGCTCTGAGGACAGAAATGTAACACACAAAACCAGACAAGCAAACATACAAATGATGAATGTCTAGATAGAAACAATGTCCTTCTCAGAAATTTTTTGCAGTGCAGCTGGCAATATTCTGCAAATTGTTCACTCCAACAATGTGTCATTCCAAAGTCAGTTTAGAGCTTAACCAGAAAGTTATCTGTCCAAAAACATATTTTCTTGACTGGCCTGAATAAAGCTTCTATGCATCAAGCTTATTACTATCCATAGTAATGTTAAATAGGGAATTATATGCCTGTTTAATCTGCAAGAGCAATGTGTTCCATAGAAGAAGCAGTACAAAAGCAAGTGCACTCTTGTCTTTAGATGTTCTTCAGGAAATATAGATAAAAAATAGTAATTTGGTCAGAAAGATGATCATCAGTTTATAAAGACTGATCTGGCAGACCCTGGGAAACAAATAACTTCAAAAGTGCTTTGATTCAACAACCATCCCTTATACAGAATTCTTCACTTTTGACAGGAGTCTCAAACAAAAAGTGTGTTTCAAGAATGCTGTGTTAATATAGCTAATAGCATCACTTATATGAAAATAAATATTAAAAATGTTAAGTAGCTATTCTTGTTAGTAAGTATATATCAGTTTAATACTGCTATTTAGTAAGATGAATGAGTACTCACAACATCAACAGTTTGTATTTTTTTTAATTTTTGAAAAATATAAAGTTGCCATTTTAGGTTCTTCCTTCTCATATCCTGGTAACTTCATAAAAGGAAGTTCTAGGCAGTTAAGTTAATCTTTGCAAGACTAAAAGCTTAAAAGAAGGCTGAAAAGACCATTGAAGGTCAGAATTTACATATTGATCAAACTGTAAGTTTATACTCCTGTAAACATGTAATTAACTTTGCTGTTATTGAATTTTTGTTCACAACCAATTTTATTAGTCATAGTTTCACCAGTAATTCCACTGGACTGAAGCATGAGTGACAGACATCCACAATAAGGTAAAGTGTGTGCTAAGATGTTGTGTTTAAAAATAGATATAAATCACCTGAACCATTGGTTATTTTGAAGAAACCACTCTTCATAAAAACACAGTTCCTGGCAATAAAAATGAAGCCATCTTCTGAGAATTATTGATCAGAAATTGAAATAAAGACCTGCATAAAAGTTGTGCTTCAAAGTTCTGAAGCACGGAACCTTTCACTATGTAATTTAATTTTGTAAGTTAACAATCATATATTCACCAATGAAACAGCTAAACCCTTTTTTTTAACCCTTCATTTGCTGATCACCAAATGGCCAGAATCTGGTAAAATAAATATCTGAGACACTCAGCCTCAAGTGTATTGAAGGGGTGATTCCTGTCCAGGCAGCAAGCAAGAGAACACGGGTGAACACAAGTTGCTACATATAAAACTTGCTCTAGAACAATTGATGAACAACCTGGGACCTGTTCTGATTTGTGCATCAGCAGCAGCAGTGATCATTTATATCCCTGCTTGATGAGAAAATGCAAGATTTGCTCCCTGAGATGTGAAGAGGATACACAGAGACCAACAGTTTCCTCTCAAATATTTAGTATATAAATGAAGACCTCACATTTTTAATGATAAGGGATAGTAACAACATTCAATCATAAGCCACTGATCTCAGTGGTACTTTCCCCTTTGGATGAAGGAAAAACAGCAGCCAAGGTCCTTTCCAGTGTCTCTCTGCACTCACAGCCTTCTGCACAATTGAGGTTTCTGTTTCATGTTCCTCCTGGCAAATATATAATGAAACCACATCCTCAATGAATGTGCATCCTTCTTATGGTATCTTATCTGTCTTTTTTAGCTGTCTACCTGGGCAGCCAGAAGCAGTAGGTTCTTCTTTCTTGGAGACTAGTGAAGCCCTTTAAATTCTAGGGAAGCTGAGCTTGGGCTTTGCTGCAGCCTTGCATACCAGGAGCTCACAAGGGAGTGTACTGGCACTGCTAAGAATAGAAATCCCACACAGCCTACAGTCACATCTGACTCTGATGCCTTTTCCACTCACTTCACCAAGGAAAAAGACCTGGATACAAGGAAAAGATCCAGCAATCTGCACGTGTGGTCCCATGTCTAAAAGACATATAAAACAAAGCTAGATTCAGACCTGAACTCTTTAAATTATTATGTCTTCCAATAAAGCTTGTCCTAACATGAAAAAGCATTGAAAAAATTCAGGATTATTTTCAGCATTTCAGGAATGACTATCACAATCTCAACAGACTGATGTGCCTTCAATACATATTACCCTCAGCCATCATCTCCATGTCAATACAGCCATCAGCAATGAAGGCTTCACTCTGAAAAGGGAATTCCTAACTTCACTTGTTATAGCAGGACCCAGAAGCACAATATCATACAACACTCCAGAAAAAAATGACAGGATCATTGACAGTTTAAGCAGAGAAATGTTATGTTTAGTGGCAAAATGCAGCTGACTGAAATGTGTTTTATTTCTGTTGAAGTTTGCGCTTCAAGAGAGTGTGCTGTTGGATACATGTCCAGTGAAAAAAGGAATAAAAACATAAAAGCATTGTGGCTATCACTAGGCAAAGGTAACCAGAAATGGCAATATTGCTCTGCATTCTTCTGGCCACACACTCTCTAGATGCATAGAGGCAGTGTGTTTAGTTAGACTTCAGTTCCAAGATAAGAGCTGTTTGCTTGAGGCTTCAGTGGTGGCAGCAGCAGAAGGCTTCTTGTTGTTTTAGCATTTGTTTTGAGCAAATTACTCTGTCCATAAGCCACTGTCAATAAATCTCTTACTTATTTTCTTTACTACAGAGAAAATGTGGTATCAGGTTACATCAAATACCGTGTTTACCAGCCATCAAATCTAAAATCACTGTATTTTGTTACAGTCTCAGGCTAAAGCCTTTTATTTAAACTTCCCCATACCTAAACACATGAAGCAAGCCAGCAAAATGAGAAGACATGGTAGAGAGGACAGTCAAGAATGCCTCTTTTCTACATGTGTGAATTCCATCTCATCATCTTTCAGAAGTTAATCAGTATGATAGGTGTGAAAATTAAATTACTGCCCCAGCTATTACTCTGAACAAACCCCTGGTAAAAAATAAGCTCCTGATGCAGCATATATTTACTCTCCCAAAGTGACCTACCTGCCTAGAGCTGTGTCAACCAGTTTTCTTAATTGCACACTAGCTGTAAACATTGTATTAGTTATAGCTAAAAGGTGTTTAAAATTATTTAGTAGCTATTGTACATTTCATAACTCATCCTGTAACTCTGAAGTACCAAGAAATTGAAATTCAGAGCACGGTGTAAGATGACCTTTTGTATGCAAGCTAAATCAATTTTATACTCCTTAGAATTTGACCCACTGAATATAAAAGAGTCCAAGCTGTCAAAAAGAGAAAGCTATATTAAAAAAAAAAAAAAAGGTGGGGGGCATCTCAGCTATGCTTGCAAATAGATAAACAGGTGGTTCAAGAAGTGTCTGTGAGGCTCTAGCATAGAACTTCCTTCCCTCCAGAAGCTCTCAGGCAGTACTTGGTGCTGGCTCATGATGTGAGAGCATGTCTCAGGTGGAGAATCAGTGGGACCCAGTCTAACAAGACCTTCTGACCCTCTGCAGGAGAGGGAGGGAATGCAGTGGAGGCAGCTGGTGACAGACTGGCATCCAGGAAGGAGCTTGAGCTAGTCCAGCAAAACACTTAGGTTTTCTTGAGTGAGGCTTAGATTAATGAATGGCTGTTGTAATTAATTCTGTGCTTCACCTGATACAGCTCATGATCACCTCAGTGGCACACACAGCACTGGGGGGATGCTGGAAGGGATCAGACCTTTCACCTGCCTGGTGGACTGTGCAACACTGCTAAAAATGCCCTGCAAGGAACTTACCCTCTGTTTATGCCTCCAGCACAAAAGTCACATCCACAGTGCTGTGTCTTCTAAGCTTCCTTTTCTCTTTTTCTTTCTAGTGGAATCAACAATAGGTGGCAGTAGCCAAAGGAAATGGTTTTATTTGGAAGTTCTGTGAAGCTGGAAGAGGTGGGAATTTTATCACTTTATTTTTACAAAATTCAGGACTAAATTCTGTGTTTGGTAATGATCAGATGACTTCAGAGGGATCAGTAGGCATATCAGAGGGCTAAATCTGGTTCTTAATCATTAAAATATTATGTAAAGGAACATGAATAGAAACAAAGGCAGGAGAGTCTTCACTTCCATATCAATGTTCCAGATACTTTGCATTCATACAGAGCAGAGTTCATGAACTCTCTCTAACCATGTTAACAATCCTCTGGGTTTCTAAAGGAGCAGCAGGGGTTGGAATGAGAAGTCTCCCCATATACATCAATAACATCAGTCTTGACACACTGATGGGATTTCCAGGGGGTTCTTTTCTAACTGTGCCTGCTAAATCCTCTGCACCACTCAGCAGTGGTAGCTCAGTATGCCTCGCAGGGAGAAAAAAAGTCTGAAATTTCTAGTTGAAAACAAAATGTGCATCTGTGGCATGCGATTCCTTGTGCAAAAGCAAGTCAGAGCACAGACATTTTAAATGCATTTTTCTCAGTGGCTGAAGTCAGTTGGGGCATCTTAAATGGATATTTTACAGACATTAGTCACAGCAATATTTTGCGCCATATATTTTATATTTCACAAAATATATGTAGATAAAGTTAAACATGTCTTCATTTGAAAATCTGAGAAGTACAGTAGTCTCTACTATATAAAGAAGAACTGTGTGACTGAAGACAGCTAGGGTGCTGTTAGTTTTGAAGAAGTAAAATAAAATCAGAGTGACAGAACTGTGCCAGACCAAGGACCTACATAGCTCAGTCCAGGCTTGCTCAGTGTCTGGCACTTAATGATTAGAGAATATTATCATTTCAGGACAAGCATATTTTTATTCATCAAAACCTCTTAGTACCTAGAAATCCATGCTATAAGGACACCCTAAGAACTTACATCTTTTTCATGGAATTGTTCTTGATGGTCTTTTATGCATGATTTTTTTCTAATTGTTTTTTGAATGCATTTATACTCTTTGGAGTTAGGAGGCTGCATTGCGAATGAGATTGTCAGCTGCAGTTTGTGGCATGTTGGCATGCCAGCTTCTATCAAATAAGAATTCAACCCTTAGGAAATTCAACATTAATATAAGAACTACTTCAGCTCCATAAACTTTTTAACTGACTCATCTCCTAATGTAAGCATTTTTTAATAATGGAAAAGTAACTGTGTGATGAAATCTGGCATTTTGATAGAGTTTTCCATAGTGATACATTTTTTTAAGAAAAAAAAATCTTGAAAAGAACTTTGAAGTTTTTATATTCTGAATTTTATTAAAAGGTAGATTTTGTAGACCTATAAATTGCAAGCCAAATTAATATAAAAGAAAAAGTTACAAAGTAACAGTGGCTGGTTTAAGTGTTTTGGTAATACATATATGTACTTCCTAAGTCTGTATAAAATCTAGCATTCCTAAAATCCAAAAGTTAGTAACAAATAAAATCGGCTTTAAAATTTTATTTTGTGACATTTTCACAAAGGTGAAAGTGAGGCAAAGCTTCCCTGTGCCTGTGATTAGGCACGAAATAAAACTCAATGCTGGTGGTATTATTGTTTCTGATGGTTTTCTGTCTTCATCACAGGCACGTGAATTTCCATGCTGGATTACCAAATACAAGAGAGACATGGACAACCTGCCATGAGCTCCATCTTGAGCCTGCAAAAAGACCTTATTCACTCAATTCCTGCAGTTGTAGGGGTAACTAAGGACACTGGGGACAGCCTAGATAACTCTAAGGGCTCACCTGTTTCCAAGTCCTTGGGCAGTAGTTTCTTCTGTCACCTTCATTTAACCCTCCTCATTTCTCCAAGCACAACAGCGATGAGGAAGCAATGCACCTCTGAGGTCTCCTCCTTGGTTTGCCACACAGCCCCCTGAGCTACTTGCCAGAACCTGACCAAATGCTGGAATTTCCATTTTGCTTTGCCTTAAATGCTTATTTAAACAAACAGAAGCAAACCTTAAGCAAAGAGTGAGATCCTCAGGCTCTGGATGACTGCAGTGAATTGGTTGTACGTATGCAAAATGTTGTCGTAACAAAGCAGGTGCTCTGTGGTAATTGTGCCAAGTATCCTAACAAACAAGGTTCATCTGGCACAACTCACCCAAAGCCTTCAGGAGACTCGCAAAATTTATTTACCAGTGAGAGAGAAAAAAGATTCTCCTTAAGCTAGGGCAGTGTAGACTAACAGAAGCCAGCCATGTGCATCCTTTTTGTGATGGCAAGAAGGCTTGCTTAAACAGAGCATGATCCTCCCAGGTGCTTCTGCCAAAAGAAATACCCTCCATTCCCTACCAGGTCTCCTGCCCACACAGCTTGCTTGGAAACTGGTTCTTCTAATCTTTAGCAACGGGGGAGGAGAGGAATAACTGGGGGGGAAAAAACATGACTTCATCCTGGTGAGTTGGGGATCATTTTTTTTCATGTAGATTTGGGGTAACCCAGTAATGGGGTGTATGAAAGAGGTGATCAAAATAAATTCTCTGGAAGAAGAAACTTTGTTAGGAGATAGGGAATAAAATATTTGCAATCAAAATATGTCATGGGCAAAAGAAGGAATTAATAAATTTTCCAGCTCAGGGGCAAAGGTCAGTGATGTAGACAGATGGATTCATGTTTGTATGTTTTCCTACAGTTAAAGCCCAAAATGTGCTCAGCAGCATGTAATCATAAATCCTGACTGGATCAGAGAAGCATTTTTCATTGTTCGATCGCCCTTCCACCAAAGAGAGCGCTGACAGCTTTCCTAACAGGTGGCACTTGCTCTATTATGTGCTACTAAAGAGTGAAATGGTACGGGCTGTCATCCTATTCCCAAGTATCATGTCTTAAATGTAAAAGAGCTTTCAGCATCTGACTCAAACTGGCAGTGTGGTCTTCCGTCCTCTATCATAAACCTGAATATAAAAACATTTTGGACTAACTTAAATAGGTGGGTTTTTATAGACAATTTGTGGGTCTATATAAAATTCTAGGTCTGCTGAAATCAATGATAAAGTTCATACCAACAGTTATAGAGCCAAGTTTTACTGAACTTTTTTAAAGCCAGGCATTTTTAAATGTCAGAAATAATGCATTCAGGAAACATTAGTGCCTTTGCTCAGCTGAAAGTGGGAACCTCGCTCACGAAAGATTTGGCTGTTCTTCCAGCTTAGCTGGTTTCTGGACATGCTTTGCTGCCTCCTACACATCACACAGTAGTGTTGAAACCAGCAGAAAACCGGATCTTTCTTTCCCTCCTGAAAGATCCCTCCCCCTAATGAGCCCAGGGTAACAGCTGGGATCTCAAAAAACACATTGCTGATGGTGGATTCAACCAGCAGTGCTCAGTTTGTTGGAAGCTCAGACACAGGTTCCTGGAGCATGGCTAGAGCAGTGTTGGATCTGCTCCTAGGTAGGGGTTTGGATTTGCTCTCCTGGGGTAATGAACCCTTACCCTGTCATGCAAGAAATGCTGATGTGTCTGTGGCTAAAATGCCAGCTGAATTAGAGTCATTAAACCCAGACATATCTTTTTAGGGTCAAGGAGGCAAGGAATTGTAATTCACACTTATGGGTGAGTAAGCACATAAATTATAGTATTTAACTAATTGCTTACCTTACAAAGACAAATTGGACAAGGCTTTCCCAGAAAACAGCAAGAGTTTGGACATGTTTGTATATGGGGACACTTTCCCAGTCCTCACTCAAAACACTGCCAGAAGGTCATTTCTCATTACTTAAACTTTCTGAACTATTTCAAATCATTTAATGGACCCAATATATCCAATGTTTCTACAGCAAGGATAGAACAATTCCCTTAGGATCCCCCAGAGATGCAGTAGGCTCTCAACAGCATGGGTTACAGCCTTGTGGGCTAGCATAGGAACAGTTAAGAAGCAATGAACTCTGGTTCGACCCCTAGTAAGAGAAACTGGGTGTTTCCCATCCAGTCCAGCCCTGGGAACAAACTATAAGGCACTAAGTCAGCTATCTGTGGCTCTATTTCCCTAAAATGTTTGTATTTTTCCAAAAATAGTGAATTGCCATAAAAACAGGACCTGTCCCAGATGACAGGAGTCAGGAGCTTGTCTTTTATTTTCACAGGAATAGAGCATGGGGAGTTATTTACTCTCGAAGGTGATGTGCAGTAACGGGTATGAACCAGCACTACTTAGCCCCAGGAAGAAAGTATGAAGTCATAAGTTCTGCATTTAAAAGAGAAAAAAAGCTACAGGAATCAAAGACTTCATCTGGGAACAGGGGATGCCTGCCAGAACCAGAAATAGTTCTGTTGCCTGATGCTTTCTTTCCTCAGGCTCACAGACCCCAGAGGTGTGTTGGGGAGTGGATGGAGTTGCAATGTTTTAATAAAGTACTCTGGAATTTTGTTAATGTGAAGGGCTGCAAATGCCTGCAGTTCTGGTCATGTGAGCATCTGCATTCAGCTGTCCTGGATCTTAATTCAGGTTCTGAAGAATATCAGATATGTAATTCATGTGGCTGCTCTTTTGGCCAGTAATAGGGCATAGCAAGGTTAACATTATATTCACATTTAGATTTTAGTGTTTGGCTTACTGGAAAGTAAAAATACGTAAAAGAAATCCTGTGCCTCAAAGGGGATGAGAAGGACACTTGGAAATGAAAGGAATGATCTGCAAATGTGGAACTCAAGGAGTCACGAGTAAGCCAGGAAAGACAAGGAACCCAGTATTAGAGTTTCATACTCAGAGCCTTCACTGCAGGTCTCAAACTCACAGAAAGCACTGAGTGTCCTATTACATTCCTAGTTAGGAAGAGGTGAAAGCTGAAGTGAATTTTAAAACCTTTTTCCCTTCAAGAGAAAACCAGGTTGATCATGCTTCTTAGAAAGAACAAGTGCTTACTGTCTGGGGACTTCTTTATTAGGGCATATAGAGTTTACTTTTAGTCCCAGTTCAGTTCTGACTGGAGGTCAGTCCCTGCAAGAGGACTGCCTGTGCATTGATGCCTCTCCCAGAGAAGCAGGGTTGGCCCAGGAGCAGAGCACTGATAAAAGAGGTACCACTTGGAGCCCAAAGACAACAGCTCCTTCCCAGGAGGCAAACTGAATTCCTCTGTGTGCCACTTTTTAGATTTCTGGCCATAAATATCAGGAAGCTTTCTGAGCATGGACTAGTAGTTCATCCATATCCTGAACCTATATTTAATGCTCCTTCAGCATGCTTAGAAGTGGGAAGATAGCAATTCCATATGTGAATCCTACTCTGAACTTCAGCTTCCTTTATAGCTATGGTCAAGTTACATGTCTTTTCCACTCCCAAAATGAACCCCTATTGTTGGATCTGGTGTAGTGCTGCTTTCTTGCTCCCAGGGGAGAACTTGGCCTTCGAAAGGAAGTACACTGTGAAATCAATCAGCGCACAAATAGTCATTTGCTGTGTACAGCCCTTTCTCTGGTCACTCACCTGTTCTGTGCTTTGGGGTGGAGAACGGTCCTGCCCCCTGCTCAGCCCCTGTTTGCTGAAATGTCATCACTTCTCTTGGCTTATCTTTCCCCTTCTGATGTCAGTCTGAACAACTTACCCATCAACATGTGGCACTCCAGCAGATATACCAAGGACTCCCTCTCTAACAACCCTTAGCAGGGTCTGGTCAGACCTGCAGGATCAGGCAGCTGTTTTTGTTGAATCCCCCTCAGAAACTGTCTGCCAGCTCCTCCCGAGCTCCTCAGGAATGGGGTGTCACAGCTGAGGAGAGACTCTAGGCATGCTGGGCCAGAGCTGTTGTGCAGTCCCTCTCCTGTAAATGCAAAGGCCAGCTTGTCTGTGAAGATATTTGAATTTTTCCCCTGTGCCAGATTGTGAGCTGTATGTCATGCTGTCAAGGCTAGCAATCAGCCTGATTGTTGCAGACTTGACAAACATGCTTATTTTTAGAACTGCTGGGTATTACACATTGCACTAGATCTCCCTTTCATGTTAAAGACTTTAATCTTCTGCTGGAGTTTCTTATTGGACATCTGCCCAGAATATAAAGACTGATCTTTCTTTTTTTTTTCCCTTTCTTTGATAAAGTGTCAGAGCCTCACTGAAAGGTGTAGATGGCAGTCAAAGGATCTCAGCTGAAGTCATGCCTCTCCCACCTCTCATCCAAATTATAAGTAGAGGTTATTGGCAGTATGTTGAAATAACTTTACCTTGGGATAATAGCCTTTTGCTTATCTCCCATCTATCTGTCACACTGTCTAACTTCTGTATTAACAGAGTCTACCTTTGGGCAGCTCACACAGTACAGTAGCTGTCATTCTGTCCACACTCCTGGGTATTTAATGTAAACTAAACTAAAGTATGTTAAAGGTATACCAGGAAAGACAGTCATTTTTCCATCTCACTCCCCAGCAAAGTGAGAGGTAGCCAAAATAGTGGCCCTGCAGCACTCCAGATGTGAAGTAGCACGGTACGTATCATTACAGAAGAAACATTTTCTGCCTCAGGGGTCTATTAGTAATTTTGACAGCAAAGGCACTGTAATCCCACGCAAAAGAAAACAAGAATAAAATAAGCTGGGACCTAGTGAGGTCCTAAAAATTAAAATTAAGACCCAGCTGAGATACCCTGGCCCTGCTGTCAAACCAGAGATTGCTAAAGACTGCATTCTGGACTGTAGAACTCAATATTGCCTGACTGTGATGGCTGGGAATAGAGAGTTGGAAAGATGGGAAAGTTCACTTGAAAGGCTCATTTCTTTTGTCCCAAATGTAAGGCTAGATGACAAATGTCCCACAAGGACAATGTACTCTTAGGAACTGAGGCCACATGAGGCATGTGACCACCTCCTTGCCTAGCATGCTTTCCTCTCTCTGCAGGAGGTGCTGTCCAAACACAGCAAGAGGCGGCAGAAAGGAGCTGAGACATCAAAACCTCACTGGAGCCCCAAGATTGGCCATTTATGAGAAGCAAAGGTCCCAGCAGCTCAGCATCCATCATTTGCACTGTGCCACAAGATGAAACTTTGTCTTCCCCAAAATTTTTAAGAAAAAAAAAAAAAAGGCATCTAAAAAGATAAGTGAAACACATAAGTCAAGATGCTTATGACTATGTTCCATAAATTAGCTTTTCTCCATACTTTCAGATGTTATTTCTGTTCTCCTTTTTTTCCTAGACAGCATTCACTTATTGTTCTGGTTTTGGTCCATGGCCTCATTCAATAAGACTGGGGATGTAGACTTTTGATCCCTCTTTATTGATCTGAATTTTATAAGGGGTTCAAGTAATCTGTGGCATTTGAGTGAAAATATAAATCTATCACGTTCAAGACAATCTCAAAACCTAAGCAAAAACTATTAAAACATGGTATAGCACTTCCACAGGACAGAATGTACCCAGTTCTTCAAAGAAGGAATATGTGGAAAATTCCTTAAGAATCATCATTATACTTTAACGAGATATGTGATCTTTAAAACTGCAAAGCTAAAACCCCCTAAGCCTTTGTGCATTTAATAGCATTCAAAGTGCACCACAACCATATCTCTCCCTTCTAGCCTGCTGTCCAGCTGATCCAGCTGGTGACATGAGCTGATAAGGACATGCTTGGCTGCCAAGCTCCACACAGAACAAATATCAGTGCGTTGCCTCATGAGCAAGTGTGAGAAAAGGTAGGAGTGCCACAAACAACAGGGAACTGGCCTGAGGCGGTTCAGCTTGTTAGCAGAGAGAGTGGAGCAGCCCTGGAACAGATGTAACCAACACCCTTCATCTGTAATCACTGCACAGTTCTCATGTCAGGAGAGCTTGGGCAATATGAGGATCTCAACTGCTGTCAGTGTCCCATTCATGAGAAAACAGAAGATGTGGCAAACCTCCAAGCACAGCTTGGTTTGATGGTCCAGCAAGCCAGCAAGTTCATATAACACAGGACAGACAGTTGGTTCCCAGCTATGGATCTCAGTTACTTTTTTTCTTTCTTTTTTTTTTTTTTTTTTCCATGACAGATGGGGATTAGTGTAGCCAACCAATATGCCTAATCTCTGGAGAGTGGAAACATTTTATGCCACTCAACAGGAGGCTTTATAGATGGTAGAGGTCAAATTCACAATGATATCTGAAAAACTAAAACCTACAGGGGTACTTCCCTTTGGTCTTAGTGGGAATTTAGTCTCTGGAGGGTTAAACCTTAAACACCTTTGTGAAACTGAGCCTGGACATTTAACATTTAAACTACCTCCTGAGGAGTTCTTTCTTAAACTGTTCCCAAGTTTCAGGAATCCCTACATCTGTTACAAAGCTTGGACTGTGTGGGGAACAGATTGTAACTATTTCCACAGTGAGTCAGTAATCCTGCAAGCAGCAAGACTTGCTGTACAAAAGTATATCTGCTGTACAAAAAGTATTGTCAGGCTTATACTTTTAAGCATAGCATTGGCCTTTCCCCTTTAACTGCATACCTGGGGAACTGTTTAGTGAGTGATATACCTGCAGTCACAGACCCTGGGAGTCTAATATCCCATTAATTCTGTTTGGATGGAATGGTGTTGCAGAAACTGAATTTTATGTCAGACCTGTCAATAATTCCACAACACTGGCATTTTTCCACCTTTATCAGTACAGTGCCTGTCTCATATACCACTAGCATTACTTGAAAACACTTGCTATGTCTTCTCATCTGCAGGAAAATATTAGCCCTGGATTTCACTCTGAAATGAGGATGCCCAACATGTGTCAAAACATGCTACCTCTTTTATTAATTCCTTCCCATAAGCATTTCAATGACCACGATTTAAATTAAAGAGCAAAACAACCTGGAATAAGGTATCACCAGTACCTGCTAGAACACTGTCCCTTTAAGGCCTTGCATTCTGCCCCAATTAACATTCCACTTTTATTGCATGTACCTGGCCTGAAGAGAGTCGGTAGCCACTGGGCATAGGATAAATTGTTGGCCTTCAGCAAAATGAGCAGCTGAAACACATGCAGTACCTGACCATGCTTGTTAGGCTATTTGCTCCTTTAATCACTGCTGCACTCCTGAATGCCTGCTGTTCAATTATCTTCCAAACCTTCATCATGTCACTAAACAATAAAACGTGACAAGACAGGTATTACTGTGGTAAGGTCATCTGATATCTAGAAGTGTCTCATTATTCCCTTCAGTGATTAGCTACAATTACTGCTTTAACCCAAGTATTTAAGGCCATAACTAAGTGTTTCAAATATTCATCACAAGATACCTTATGAGCAGTAGAAGTGTTCCTGGAGGGTCTCCAGAGCAGCAGCAATCCCAGAGATGGTGCTCCAAAAAATGCTGGGACCCCCAGTTTTCTCCTAAGACACAACCAGACATTCACAAGACAAAGGGTAGGCAGTCTGTATCTTGCCTGTGCTGGTTGCAAGCAGTATCAGAGATAAGAAGGATCCAGGTACAAGACCATCCTTGCCTCATCTTTCTTGCCCTAATCACTCCAGGCAGGGCTGATAGGACAGCTGGAGCCCAGAGACTAACCTGAAGCACTCAAAACATCTCCCAGAGGGGATGCCCCAGAAGCACCTCTATATGCAGGCTGGGTTGGCCCCAAGGCCATCATGTTGTCCCTCTCTGGTAGCACAGGCATATCTGGCTTCAAAGTTATTGCAGTTTCTATTTGTTAGGAATTTATAATTAGATTTAAGATTAGACCATCTGGTTTGTTAAGCCAATCTAGTCCTAGCCTAATAAAGCCTCTTCAACCAGTTCGGAACCAAGAAAAGTTTTTGTTCCTGATGCCTGAGAACAGCAACTTGCAGGAGTTACAACCAATAAAAGATTACACGATCCTGTGTTCCTCAATTTGGGGTGCATTAGGTAACTCACTGAATTTCAATTCTTTATGTCCTTGAGGTGACACCATTTATAGTGCACGATGGACAATGGAGAGTTCCCGCCAAGAAAGAATCCTACAGGTAAGCAGAGATGAAGGAGGCAGATCTGGCAGTAGGAATGCTGATTGTTGAGGAGAAGGCGGGACAGACCCAGGGTTTAACATTTCTCAGTAGAACTAAATTACATCCAGGATCAAATTCATGTTGCCTCTCCCCCTTTCACCATGCCCAACCAAAGTCAAACTCTGGTGAAGGGGAGAATTCATCCTGATCTTTGAGCTCAAAGACAAGACACACATTTCCTAGCAGTTCTGTGGGAGATGGAAATAATACCTGCATAAAGTAGTAAACAAGAACAGCCAGACTTTCACTGGGGAAAAGGCAGTTTTACAGGCACATTGCCAGTCGAAACCTCTCTCCCACTGTGGCTCAGTGGCCCCAGTATTTGCTCTGCCTTCCACAAGCATTCAATGTGACAAGCTAATAACCACAGCTGGCACTGCCGCTGGCAAAGTCAGCAGTTACCTCGAGCAGATGACTGACAGAAATGGGCAAGATGGCTTTTGCATTACCTACCAGCAGAGCCCTGGAAAGTCAAGTAAGGGGATGTGGCAGATGTCCCACCCCAGTGGCACAGGAGTAGCAAGCCTTGCTCTCCAGGACTCGCGTCCATTCCAGCCCTTCTTTTGTCCTCCCCATCCAGCAGCAGGACCAGTCCTCCAACCATCGGACTGCAAAATTCAATCCTGCTAACACTGCTGAAAGCTTTGAGCTGGCCCTGCAGACAGCACAGCTCACTGCAAGAGAACGAGTTGACAATTTTGTTTCTGGTGGTACAATGAAACTTATTTAAATAAAATTCTGATTAAGACAGAAAGGCATGGACTTGATTCACAGCAGGGAAAGCTGAAAACTGCTTGCTACATGCCGTTAAATTACCAATTTCTACCATTTTATTTTTAAAGCAGTGTGCTGTTTCTTTGAGCTGGGAACAACACGGCATGCACATCATTTTGGATAATGTCTATGCAAGGTTAATTTGTCCATTTCATGTTATTGAGCCCAAAGTAAGAAACATGGGGGATTCTTTCCCTCTCCGGTTGCGCAGTGTCTATTGCCATGCAGAAATCAATGATCCTATGGTAGCAAAAGATCCGTTTTGACATGCAAATGGTAAACCAAAGAGGCCCACCCCACCATAAGGATCACACAGCTTTTAGGAGTCAGTGTTCTGCGCCAGGAGTGCATCAACAAGGAAAAAGAAACTTTGTAGCTCTCTCATCTATTCCTCACATTTCAGTCCTAACTGCTATAGGGCACAGTTAAAATTTGCAGATCGTTGCTTTCTGTCTTAGTTACAGAGGACCTGTTACAGATACCAGGCACAGCTGGCTACAGTTCAATTAGACAAACATTAAGGTACCTATAACAATAAACCTAAACTTTAATTTAATGCAAAGTGTGAATAATCTGATTCATTTTGACCATATTTCCTTCTAAATCTTAATCAGCTAATTACTGACCAACTTTTCCATTGCCTGGCTATGACTATTCTCATGTTAGGCCACGCAGCTATGTTGTAGTTGGTCATTTCAGATGGTTTCCATTTCCTACTGGCATAAGCATCTGAGCAATCTGAAGCAAATACTCAAATGTACTTCATGTGGATAGTTGTATCTAGAAACAGGAACACAAGAACTTCCACAGAAAATGTCTATAAATAGAGCCAGATAAAGAAAGTTACAGGAATTCATATTTGTTCATCCTTTGAACTTTTGTCCTAGATCTTCTTGATGGAAATGTTTGATCTCCTATCAGCTAGCCTAGCTATGATTTTGGTGCACTATATCAGCTTGCTCCACTTGTGAATCTGGTTCTTTTTGTGCTGTCTATGTTTAGCTACAGCAGAACATCCCAGAAAACATCTCCAACACAAATCAGAGGAATGTGTCATATATATTAACTACTATAACAGTTGTGTTTGTTTTCACTACCCAGACAGAGAATTAATTGCATTGATTTTTAGGAATCTGCATTTTAGATGAGGGTGCAGTGCACAGCACAGAAGATTTTGCATGATTGTGAGAATAAGCACTCAGCCATTTTAGACCATCTCTTTGAAAATAATCCCTGGCCTTCTGTAATGACAAAAGCTTATAGGTGTAGCTCTTTTGTGTAATAATTTTCAGTGAAACCAACTTCCTTCAGCAATGCCCTGTTTAAGGGATCCATCTACCTTAGCAGCATTCCCTTTACTGCAGAGGGGGCAGTGATAGCCCACTGTCACTATTCTGCTGCAATTCCATATTAGGCTGTGATGGAGAGCAGTCAGCCCCGTCAGCTGCAGCCAGGATAAGCTTTCATGTTTAAATCATGTTAGATCGTTCAGCAGTTATACCCAGGGCTGCCTAAATAGCACAGATAACACGCCTGACAAGTCTAAAGCAGGTAAATTAAGAAGTGCTGTGCTGAAACTGTTTCCACTGATTAGGTTTTTTTCACTGGATTTTGAGGAGTATCTGTACAACCCTTCTCTTGTGCATGGCATTGTTTTGTGCCTGTGCCCCATCTCCTCCAGCCCTTTTCTCAAACAATCTTACACCACAGCTGTGAGTGCAAAGTACCATTTATTCCACACCATCAGTGCTCAGATAGCATGCAGATATGTGTCCATCACTACCTGGAAAATCCTCTTTTCCTCATTAAAATGTCCCTCCTCTTGTGTGAGATAGCAGACAGATGGAGGGATGAGAAGAAAAAGTTGATCCAGGAAATAAGAGAAGGTGAGGTAAAGAAGACAGGTGAGCTTGCCAATTCATTAGTCTATTAGCCCAGAGGCCAAAAGGCTATTGCAAAGCCTCCAGGTCCTACTAGACACTTGGATGCAGGCCAGTACTTAATGAGAAAAATTTCTTTCAGCTGACTCTGCTTTGGCTTTTTCTCTTCACCACATGGATCAGTATAGTTGCAGCACTAGATGTGAGCAGATTGTTTCAACTTCAATTATCTAGTTTCTGTGGCCAAATATTTGGCCATGGGCTTGCTGTACCTGGACTGGCTGAAGGGTGCTTAGTTTGCAAAGCATGCCATAATCAGCCATTCAACTCAGTCTGGGTAAGGTTTACTGAATTCTTTATTATAGCAGTCCTTCTGTGAGGCCCTGAAGTTTTAAGTGACTCACAGCTATGTACTATGCTTATATGTCACTCCTGAGACTTGTATTAGTATAAGAAGCCATTGGAGAGATTATTCATTGTATGTAATTAAGATGTTGGTTAACCGTGACATCCAGAATGAGCATTAGAGCAAAGATACTTTGCTAAATCTGTTGCAGTATTCCAAGTCATCAAGATATCAGTTTGACTGACAGATCAGATAATCTCTTTAGTAATCCTCTGAATTCTAAACACAGAAACCCGTAACTCATCATCAGATAAGAATATGTTGTGTTTATATTCTAAAGTGATGGAGGACAGCGTTTCATTTGGCTGCGTTTATCCACTCACTGCATAAGGTTCTTAGAGCATCTCTGTTTCAAAATGAAGTTTAACTTCAGTGACATCAGGCAGGCTTATCCTTTAATGTCAATGACACGTTCTTGCAGAGGTTCTGCTTGTTGGTTTGGGTTTTTTTACAAGGCACTAACGATGTAATAAAGATTAATTAGTGTAAGTTATAGCGTCTGAAATGTATACATTCAAGCTGTTAAATGTGTCAATGGAGATCCATTATGACAACAATGGGCATTTTATTCTCAATAGGGATTGTTCTATTTGCCAGTATGAGATGTGTTTTTGTTATTAAGACAAAACCAGTGAGAAGAGCACAGATTTGAATACAGCTGAAATAAGAGCCTTGCTTTACACAGCATGATAAACCTTGATTTTGTAAACACTATTACTTTGCTTTCATTACATATTCCTGCTGGTATTATTTCACGGCATCAGCTCTTTTACTGGCTTTTATTTGGCATCATATTAAATCAGGCCATCAAAACATGCTTACCACCTCATAGCTTAAAAAAAACCAAAATCAACGTGGCGTTCTATGAAGGACAAGCAGTTGAATTTGAGATAGAATCTGTGCATAAATAAAAATATCTGCCCAAATCTAGATGACCCATCAGATGAAAAATGTTAAAGCTCACTGAACTTCTGCAGCCAATAACACGCAAGGGAATGTTGTGGATACCAGCACCTCTGTATGCTGGGACATTCCAGAGTCCAGTTAAGCAGGCATCCACACTCACTACTGGGTCAGAGAGGGGTGATTACCAGTGCAAAGCCCAAATCCATCTCTGTCTATGTCTATTGGCAATTGAGATATACTCCTGCCATCTCCTCATTCCCCCATCACTTTAAATTGTTAAAAGACTTAAACCAATTTTAAAGCCATTATCAAGATATTTTAAAATAAATAGGAAGTGCAACAGTAAGATATTTGCCACAAATTTACTGCTTAAATGCAACAAACACTAGTAGCAAATACATTGCTTGGATCATTATGAGTGCATAAGGCAGTTATTAAAATTCAGTGCTCGATCTGGTTTCCAAAAAGGCCATCATTTACATGGGATGGGCAATTCCTCTCTGGGCTGAGATGGGTCCATCTGAAGGCATTTCCAAATCCCCCACAGCAGCCTGGTCCCGGTGTGGCATTCAGCCAAATGGAGCAGACAGTGCTTCTCCAATTCCCAGGCTGTCACACAAAGAGGGTTTTCCTTTGTTTGTGTTTCTCAAAGGAATACTTTTGCTATGCACACTTAGAGAGTGTTTCTCAACACTGTTTTAGAAACTTGAGATTTTACATAGGATTCTTCTGTGCATGGCATTTCTTGAATTTTGTACATCTGGGGTAGGATGTCAGCCTTTCCAAAAGAACATTCAGACGTCAAAATTAGATATTTTCTCTGGAGTACTTCTTGCTTGTTTGTTTGCTTGCTTCTTTTTAAGCTGTAGTCTGTAAGAAGGCTCACTGTCCCACTCTTCTGCGATTCAAAGTTTGATCAAAGAATTTTTCTCAAAATTTCAGCAGGAAAAAAAGGTCTTTTATGAGCTGAAATCAAACATCACATCTTTCAGCCCTAGAGAAGCTTGGGAGAATTTTACAAGTATTTAAAATTGAGGAGGAAAAAGCAATTCACGACAAAAGTGACTTCCCTGACACCTGGAGAAATGCTGCTCTTGCCTCTCCCCCTGCCATGGCCTCCAGTTAAAACAAATTTCAACTTTTTCAGAACAACATGAGTAGGGCTCAAGGCTACGTCTTCCACTCACTTTTTTCGATCAGGCTTTCTGCTAGCAGTTTCCTTCAGGTTCACCTTAATACAGCAGAAGGAAAGTGAGGAGGGAGACATGGGAATAGGAAAGACATCTTCTTCCTCTCCTAAATCTAAATGAATGATGTACTGAACCTCCAACAGAGAAATGCTCACCTCATCCCTTCTAATGGACAACTCACAGTCCAAGGGGACTTTTCAGGCAACTTGAGGGCTGCACACCTTGTACAGACAGGGTCTGGCTAAAGACTGGCACAGAGCTGGGCTCAGCTGCCACCTGAGGACTCAGCTGTGACTGAAGCAACATGATACCTGGTCATAGCTTTTCTTTGATCCAGAAATCCAGAGAAATGCCTGTGCTGGGCTTCATACCTCTAGGACAGCATCACAAGTGCATGCAACATCAGAGCCTAAGGAAATCAGTAATAACACGTAACATACACACCAAAAACTACCAGTGCTGTCAGGAATTGAGATATTAGTGGACTATACCTCAAGAGAGCCATGAAAACATGAAACATTGTCCATATATCACTGACTCTGATCTGCTTGTTTGATTAAGATCTCAAGATTAAAGCTGGATAAGGAAGAAAACCCTTTCCACAAAACCTTCACCTTCTCAGAAACAAAAATATCATTGAGCCCAGTGTCTAATAAATTCATAATTTCATGAAATAATAGAAAGTGTCTGGGCAACCCAGCCCTCAGGAGCACAGATACAGATACTACACTGACAGAGCAGGCAACTTTTGTAGAAGAGATGAGGGTTCACATGATCTTGGCCAGCTCTGGGTCTTCAGTCACAGCTCCTGCTGATGAGCCCTACACAGATCCAGAGAGCTGCCCAAGTGCCAGCTTGCTTTCTGTAAATAAAAATCAGTAGCAATTAGTAGTCTGCTATTGATCAGTATCCCATTTGTGGAAGATGTTGAACAAAGAACTAAAGACCAAAGGGTCTTTAGTTGCTTTGTAGGTTTGACTTTGGAATTAAGACTAAGCTATCATAAGGTTTCCTACATTGGACTCCGCAGTCTGCAACAGATCTAAACTACAGCTTCATGTTACTTTCTATACATTAATCGTTCCTAGAGCTCAGAATATGTTCATTTGCTTAATACAAATCCCTTAATGTGCAGTATGAATATGTATTTACTGAAGATCCCATCTGTGCTTTGGCATATTTATAATTAGATGCACATTTCATCATTTCAGTGAGTTACAGAAGATTTTTCTTTGTAAATTAATCACTGCCACAATTTGAAACTATATATTAAAATGATTCAATTATATGTCTTTTACTATGAATGAATCTTTTCCTAGTAACAGCATTGTATCTGAAGTAATTTAATAGATGTGGAGCTTATAATCACAACAGAAATTGAATTCTCAGTTAACAATTCCGAAGTCCTATTGATGAAAATTCCTACTGATTACAATTCCTATTGATTGAAAATTATTTTAATCAGTTTGGTTGTTTTTTTAGAGGATTGACCACAAAATAAATACTCTTTTCCCATATGAGAATATTTGCATTACTAGAAGTCATACAGGGATGAAGCTTAAAATTCAGTGTTGGTTTACTTTGTCTAGCTGTCTCCTCTGAAGGGAAAAATAGCTCTTTTTTTGAAGACACTCAGCACCATAATTTTAAATGCATGGGCATATCCATCTCCAACAGATAAGACATCAGAAAAATTTTAAAAGTCCATTTCTGAGACTGTCAAACAGGTCAGCTGGTGCAAACATCTACCTGCTTGAATTCTTAAACACTGAGCAAGCACAGGAATCAGCTATAAAAGAAAAAAGCTTCTGGTTTATCAAATGTAGACCCAAATTCTTAATACCACTACATAACAATTAAGCTTTCTAAAAGACTAATAATTTTTTTGATATTATGCACCTGTACCATTTCTCATTGTTCTTTTTTTCTGAGATGTATAAACCTTATATTTATGGCAAAAATAACCACTGGTGTGGAATAACTAACACGAACCATTCAGATTGCTTCAGCTTTCAGAGGCATTGTGGTCTAGGATTTCTCAAATCTCCTATCAGGGACAGCATCAGCCAGATCAGCTCTCTATTCATGGTTCCAAACCACAGTGGTTATTGGCATTTTACCCCAAATTTTACTGACCTAAAAGTGTATTTCAGTGTGGAGAGCATCAGCTAGTGGCTCTGAAGGCATCACAGTGACACTGCACAAACTGAACATCTGCCTGAGTGGGGACTCTGAGAAAACCCAGCAACTGGCTCCACTTTGGAGATAAAAATTTCACTCCAGGAGTTGAGTTACTGCTGCCAGCCTGCTTATTCAGGGATGCATGGCAATGAGCTTTATGAAAACCCTTAGAGAACCAGCACTGAAGTCTCCAACTGAAAAAAATTCAGTTGCAAGTCCATCAGATCTGGCCTATGGAGTATAATACCATAACACATGGTAACACTGAGTCAATACTGTCCTAACCTACACCACCTTTCTATTTTTCACATGCTCCATAAGAGCACAATCAAGCCAGAAATTCCATCGCAGTAGGGAAGAATTCACTTTCTCTCACTGTCATACAAAGTATGAACAGGCTTACAAAAAATGCCTGTAATTGGAGCCATGAACACCTGAACTTCAACAGAGGGCAGCTGTCAAAATACTGTAAGTTCATCTTCAGATCAAATATCCTCAATGGTTCTTTTGCACTGTACCTTTGTTTAGGCATTAGAGTGCACAAGTCTTCCTAGAAGGATCTGGGTTAAGATAAGCTGATGTCCTATCTTTAAATCTTTTAGAACCCTGACTCTGTGTCCTGTTATTTCCTGTCAAGTCCAGAATTCTGCAATATTGTGACCTCATCCAAGTGTCTAACATCTGGTTGGAGATGTGCTTTGCCTCCCTTGGCACTGCAATGCTATTGCTGAGGACAAAAGGTGTTCTCTGTCAGTGGAGGACATCTGCGAGTCTTCTGATAAATCAGATTGCCTAAAGATTTTTTTTTCTTTTTTTTTTTAATTACAAAATCAAGTGAATTAAAACCATTTGAATTGTGTGATAGATAAATTATCTGAGAAACTGTAACATACAGAAAAGATTCAGTGTCCAGAGTCTGGCAATTTCTTTAAAATTTCACACAAGTCAAGATGACAAACAGATGGCACAGTTAGGAAAATCTAGAAGGCAAAATATAGCCCCCATGTCACTTTAATGATGCCTCTGCTTATCACAGCCTATATTTTAAATCAACTTATAAAGTATTTTTCTAAATCATAAAACTCTCTTGAGCTCTATTTTCTAAAGACAAACTGGTCTGTAAAGATGCATCAGTCAAGCAGAAGATTAATTCCTGTTGTACCAAGTTGTTGTTTTTGGCACAGAAGTCAATATTTATAAGACAGAAAGCAGCTGCAGCACGCAAGTTAGCATAGTGCATAAATCTTTGCAGCAGGTTATAGCAAGATGATGATACTATCCACAGGTAACACGATGGAAGCACTGCCACAACAGAGCCTTCCTAATGGTGGTCATCCATTTACCAGTGTGAGCCACGCTAATGAGGTCACACTGATTCACTTCATGTCATTTCCCCTTTGGAAGCAATCAGCACAAATATAAACCAGTAATACATTAGAAGAGGTCACCCAGCGCAGTAGCTCTGTAAAGAGTGAGCTGTTTGTATAGGACTCCGAGCCAGATCCCAGCCTGCCTGGAGCAATAGGACGTGTGGCTACTGACAACAGGGCCTGGGAAGCAGATTAACCCCCTGTCCCCATGAAAGCTGGCTGAGGGAAAGCGCTGCTCTCAGCTTTGCCTGTGGTGCAGCTCTTCATCCCCCCTCTCTCATCACCCCTCCACATCGGCGTGGGGGTCGCGGGAAGGGCAGGGGGTTAACTCTCAATTTTCCTTCTGCTGATTGAAGCTTTTGCCTCCTGCCTGGTGATGCCGGATGGCAGCTTTGGGGCAGCAGAGGGACGGGGCACAGCACTGCCAGGAGCTGTGGCAGATGTGGTCCTGCCTCCCTCACAGGAGGACAAGAGACTTGTCATTTGAGGGATGTACTGACCTCTTTCCCCACCACTCCAGCTCTCTTGACACACCACCAGTGAGACTCTCCCTTTGCTCCACAACTGAGACCTGGCGTGGTCGGCAGCACCATCAGGGCACACTGGATAATCCCTGACCAACCAAGCAGGCAAGCCCCAGCAATCCCCAGCCTTGCCTTCCATATCTTCAGCCCAGCAATCATTCCCTTCCATGGCATATGATGAGCTCTGCAATGGAGAGGCTAGAGCTGATCTAATTTTTGATGTGCAAGGTTACACAGGTTTTCCATATCTCTGGCAACCCTTTTCCCAGTGCTGAGATTGAAGATATCAAATCCCTTGCCACAGTATTGTCTCTGAAACCAGAAGTGAAGGAAGTTCAGCCTATCAAAGTACTTGGCTATTTCTCCCCCTTCTTGAGAAGGCTGTCATGCCAAAATGTTGGGGTTTGGGCACTTTTCACTTGAGTGTAGCTACTCACTTACAAGACCATATGCAGTTTCAAGCCCATGGCACTCTCTCTAGCCACTGCTTCACCAGCTCTGACATTTCCAGCCTCACTGGACCAAACTATATGGGGTTGTCAGCAAAGACGTTTGAAATTTAATGTTCAATAGATGCAGATTGAACCCACATGGGAGAGGAATACAGTAGAAATGTGGAATCCCATTATAAGAATTTATCAGGGTACATTCTGCATGCTTTATAAATTTCACTAGCACGATCATCTATTTCATTCCTAGAAGAGAAAAAGCTATATTAATTTCTTGAAATAGGCAACAGAAAGAGATTGACTTGAAATAAACAAAATAGTTGAAATTTAATTTTCTTGGCAAGATTTGCTTGTGTTGTTCGTCAAATAAATGTACATTATGTCTTGCACTGTTACTCAGCTGTGATTCTGTAATGTGTTCTCTGCATCCTGTCAGACATATGATCCTTTGTCCCATAATAGACCCAACTATCTCACAACCAGCTGAGCTCAGGGTCATCCCAGGGTCAGGCTGGTTAAAGATGGCTGTCAGTTCTCTGCCTGACTCACAGACGAACTTTAAATCACCTTTATCTTACTTGTGCTGATGTTTTCCAGCCATCGCTGGTAGCAGGAGCTGTAGAATCTATGTACAATATGGGGAAATGTCTTACAGCATCCCTGAAAATTTCTCTGTGGATCTGCAATGTGCAGTGCACTCAATATGAAGAAAGTGCAGCTTGATGCATAATGTGAAATGGGAACTATTTCAAATACCTTTATGCAAGGTAGTTAACAATATGGTTGTCATCCATCTTGCAAATGAAAACAATAATTCAGAGGGTGAAATATCACCTTTCAGATCGGAAATGTAATTATTATTTAGCCTGAAATTTCCAGCAAAGAGAGTATTTGCATAAGAAGGACAGATAATCTGGGAAATGCATCACCTAGTGTTTTTATTGTGATAAATATCTCTCTCCAGCTTCTGCAGCTATACAACTTCTTAATGTTTGTCACTGGTCTCCAAGGTATAGAAGAAAGACATGTCTTAATTGTAAATTTACACATGCTTTATTACCGGTGCAATGGCATGAACACATTTAACAGGATTGTCATTCCAGTTAATTATGCTGATTCTGACATGTACCTATCTCATCTAAAATTGATAGTGCCTTTTGACCAGTTAGTAGCATCACAATGTGTTGTGCCTTTCTCTCTAAGGTTAAGCATGTTAGGGGCCAGAGAATGGCAGGAGAAAAGAGTCCTTGCATATCAAGTAAATACCAACAGATCAGCAGCCAAACCTCCTTTTAAGAAAACTGTAGACAGCTGAACCCCAGCACATGTTCTGCATTTCTATGTCTGTTCCAGCCACAGCACACCTGCCCCAGGCAAAGACAACAATCTCCATTATGCCTAATAGTAAACAACACTGTTCCAGCCCCTCAGAAACTCTGGGCCTTGCTCACAATGTGTAGAACCCAGCACCCAAGCAGATGGTAACACTTATTAAAGATATTAAAGCAGAAGAAAAGACAGAAAAGGAGGCAACCATTAGAGAACACGTGACAAGGGAAAAAACAATTTCCATGTTTTCCCTGCAGCAGAAGTCTTGAATTCCAGACTGAAGTTGGGGGAAGACATGAAATCAACAGCAAACAACAAACAAGCATCCAATGAGAATAAAACATCACCCTTACCCTCAGCAGAGTTATCAATGCTCAGATCAAAGCTTTCTTTTCAAACCTCACACTGAGAAGAAAACTGCACATACTCATTTCCTTCCCAAACACTCCAGTATAAACCTGGCAGGGCATTCCAGAAGGGAGATGGAGGGACATACAGTCTTATCTGGGTGACAAAGGTAATATTTTCAGAGAAAGAAAAGAAAAGAAAAGAAAAGAAAAGAAAAGAAAAGAAAAGAAAAGAAAAGAAAAGAAAAGAAAAGAAAAGAAAAGAAAAGAAAAGAAAAGAAAAGAAAAGAAAAGAAAAGAAAAGAAAAGAAAAGAAAAGAAAAGAAAAGAAAAGAAAAGAAAAGAAAAGAAAAGAAAAGAAAAGAAAAGAAAAGAAAAGAAAAGAAAAGAAAAGAAAAGAAAAGAAAAGAAAAGAANAAGGAAGGAAGGAAGGAAGGAAGGAAGGAAGGAAGGAAGGATGGATGGATGGATGGATGGATGGATGGATGGATCTGCTTTTGTAAAAGATGTATTTAAAAATCTTCAAGTCATTCATTTTCTATCCTGTGATCCACATGCCTTTTAAAGAAAAGCAAGCTTTTATCCTCTATCAAAAGCATAAAGCCATGGATGATGGTAAGCAAACTAAAGAGTGCAAAAACCTGGAAGAAAAAAACCTTGAGGAATTAAAAAATGCATCAAATAATAGCAATCCTGTTGCACAGTCATTTCAAATGTTAATTGAAATGCATCTCTGTGTAATACAGAATTTTGCATTGTGCTTGGGAAAGGAGAAGGCATCACCACTGAGGACTCTCTTCTCTGTGCTGTGCACCCACTCCTGCCCCTACTCGTGGGCAGCAGTCCCTCCTTACAGCTACCCCACTGCCCTACAGCCAGTATTCTTGGGGACAGTGGCAGCTGTGTCCAGCAAAGCCCCTGCACAGTTGTCCTTCTTCCTTCTTCACACAAGCCTTGCTCTTTCAACCACCTTCCTTCTAACCTAGATTGTAGCAATGGAAGAACTGCACCAAAGGCTCCAACGTAAGTCTGAAGTCTGGAAAACTGGAAAGGCTTGGGTCACCAGTGAACAGATGGTGAAGAGCTTGTCTCATAGCTGTGGGTAAGCATCTGGGAAACATCTAGATAAAGCTTCATTTTTAATATTCTTTTAAGTAGGAAAGTACAGGAGAGGATGCAAGGAAGAATTCATTTCCTCTATTTTGCTAAAAAGAATTTTGCAGCTCTTCAGCTTTTGAGTACATCTAGAATTCATTTTGCTGGTCAAGAAAAAGCCATATTTTCAGTACTGGCATTCTGGCTAAGCCCACGTACTCCTGCTCACAATTAAAGGGATGCTGTCACGTGACAACTTAGGGGGTGTCCTTCAGATCCAGCTGACAGGATCTCTGGAGCAGAGCACAGTGTCTGCCTTCAGACAAACTCACATTAAGCAGGTATGTCTCAAGACAGTGCTGCTGACAGATTTCATTCCTTTCTCCCTCTTCTTTTCGAGCTCAGATAGTGGTTACCTCATGAATAGTGTGACTTTTGGGGCTACTTCCACTCTCCTTTTTCTGAGAAACTCATCACTGAAAATACTAGGCCTTTTTATGTAGCACAAATACAGCAGGAGTTAACCTTTTGTGATGAAATGAAATCTGATGCCTGCTGGCATTTTTTTACTCTAAATATTTTATTACAATAATAGAAAAATAAGAAGTCCTACCCTCTGAGATACGAACAATATATCTCAGATTATTTAATCTTCACTTAAGTGCAAATTTTTTTTTCCAAAGGCTGATATATATTCCTTGCTCTGGAGAATATTTAGAGATAAACCTAATTTTAAGACTCAGGCTGGACTCCATCATTTTTAGTGTTGCTGCTCCAAACTAATATGGAATTGCACTAAACAAAATACCTGCTTTAAGGAATAAAAACATAAAATAATGTGCCTCATTCTCACGAATCCTGAAGGACACATCCATGCACCCTTAGATTGGTCTTTTCCTTCAACGTGGACACTTTAGGAAGTGTCATGGGGCAGCTCTCAAAAGTGCTTCACCAAGGGAAATGGCTATTGGAATTTCCTATATGTAGTGACAGCATCCTTCTCACTCTGAGGTTCAGACACCAGGGGTGCAGGGGACCCTGTACAGCTGCATGGGGATCGCTGTCCCACGTGGCTGAACATGCAGCCTGCCCTCAAGGAAAGGGGCCAGGCTTGTCTTAGCCAACACACACCTGAATGCAGTTAATATTGTTGAGCTCTTCCATTCATCTCCTGGCCAGTATTTCGGTCTCTAAGAGGAAAGGAATTTTATGAAATAAAGATCTAAGGGCTGAAAATGTGCAAAGGAGTGGGGGGCGGGGAGTGTGACAAACCTTGCAGCCCATGTGAAAGGTTGCTTTGCTTCTAGACCAAAGGGGAGGAGGCCTGATCCTGCTCCCGTGCTAGATAAGCAGATATCCTGCAGGCAAGCAAAGCTGGCAACAGGCTGAAATCGTGGTGAGAGTTGAAAAGCTTGTTTTTCTATATGCACAAGAAACCAGAAACGTTGACAGAAAAGTAAAAGAACATCTGCTCATGCTGATCTATGAATGCTTTTCCTGGATCCATTAACCTCCTTTCTTTGTCTGTCTCTCTTTTTTTCCTAAACTGAAAATTATCATTTTAAATATTCAAGGCTTTCATTTCTCTATTGATCAAATTAAATCTCCTTAGCTACAGTTAAAATACTCTGTGAGGTCCTTCCACCAAAGATTATCTGCCTCGCAATTAGAACTCATTTTTAATACAACAGGCGGGAAATAGAGAACCACAGCTGTAGAATCAATACAACTATAAATTACATGGGAAAGGAAACGGTAGCATCCTAGCTTGAAACAACAGATTTATTATCAAAGAGGCTGGTATTTTATCGACAGAGTACATAAGTTTTATAAAGAAAGAGAGAAGGAGACACAGAGAGAGAAATCAATGCTAACATGGGCTCACTGTTGCTTTAAATGCTGCATTTGTGGTAACTAATTTTCATTTCTTTTTTTAATTTATAAAATGTCGCACTGAAAAATGTTTGCTGGCTAAAAAATTCTGTCTGGAAAATTTTCTAAGGCAAAACTCCACTGATTTTAATGAATGAGATCTGTAGAAGAAGGTCCCATTATGTGTTCTGTATTTTATCCTAGTTAAGACTGGTTACTAAAAGACTTCCTCCATTCCCATATTTTGAACAATATCATAGTTCAGTTTGCAGCTAAGGCTCATATTTAACTTCAAAGGTTTGCATTTGTTTTTATTCCCACCAGCGGGATAGGGTGAGAAAAATTGTTCCTTATGATAGCAGCAAACACTTAAAATGCATCACCTTCCCCTTCCACAATCAGAATTCATCTATGGTTAGTTACATATAGGATACAAATAAAAAATTCCTGAACCTATGATCAGAAGATTTCTTGGTAGATTTTCACTGCTTTCAGTGCACAGTCTGCCCTGCTGTCTTTTCAGTGAAAAGTAAAGGGAAAATTTTTGCCAGTTGTTAAATATGGAGTTTCCAGTTAGGGCCTGATCCAAGGTAATAGTCTTCTCTTTCAGATCCAGCAAAAGTGGGAGTCACCCTATATGGCTGACCAGTCTCAAAACACATCATGATGTTCAAGAAAGGGGATTACATAGAGATTATCTGGATTTCTAGCATCGCTCATCTGATTTGCAATCAAACTGTCTTGTTAGAGGGTCCTCAGCAGAATTTTCTGTGGGTTTGGCTGCATTCCTTATATACTTTACCCTATAAATGCTGTTCAGCCCTGGGGTGAGAAAGATGTGATCTGAAGAGAGAAAACTTATCTTTACTCGTGGATTACCAGGCTCAGTGAGGCAAATTTTTGGATTGGCAGATTTGTGGGTCTCAGGTGAGCTGAGCCTCCCTGAGCAATGAGCCATGGTAGGTCCCACTCAAAGCCAAGATATGTGTCAGGTACAAGCCTCAAAATCTTTCAAATCTTTCCGTTTGTGAGCTGACTTGAAAGAAGCCTGTGTGATGCCTTTTTACACGAACCTACATTTTTGGGGACATACATGTTCCTGTGGATATAGAAAAACACAGCATGTTTCCTGTGCAGTGGAATCTGAGCTCTGTCACTGAAGACAGGCCTTCTCAGACCCTTTTTGCCCCACCTTCTATTTCCATGATCACTGCCTTGCCTCATAGCACTGTCAGAAATACAGAAAATAAAATATACAGGGGAATGTAATGAACTGCAAAGCCCCATGGGTTCCTGCCTGTCTGCAGTACCCACTTCTATGTCGAAGCATATTGTTCATGTTAATACTGTTTGCTGGTAGGAGTGTTCCTCCAAGATAACATTTTTGTGCAGTGAAATATGCATGGCTCTCAGATGGCTCAGCTCAGATGGGATCACCTTTCAGTTTCTAGACAGTGTTATTTTTTTACCCTTTTTTTTTCCCCATCACAGCTTGAAGAACACAACACTATCCCACCAATGCCTTTTGTTTTATGACCCATCTGTCCACAGAACTATGCAAGGATGTTAAATCCACTGATAGTGCAGAGCTGTGCTGCAGGGATTTTATTTTTTGGAAAATAGAGTAATCTGGTCCAAGTGTCTACCTTTACTGGGTGCTAGTGGGAATATTTTACAACTATGCTAAGAAAATAAATTGAGGTTTGGATGACATTTCCACTGCAACTGCTGTTTTGCACTAGAGTTATTTGAGGTAAGATACCCATTGCAAAAATAAATAAAAAGCTTGGTTTTATTGGAACAGAAGAGTTTCAATTAAAACTGTGTAGAAATTCCCATTTCTGTGGCTTAGCCCCTTCCATGACCTTCACCTTCTTTTGAGGTGGGAAGTTCGGACAAGTGGTTACTCTCCAAGACCTGTCCAATATGCCCCCCCTGCTCCCAGAAGGGGTCTGTGATTTATACAGATGTGCTTTGCACTTGAAGGTTCCCTGGTGTGTAGGGGAGGAGGGCCCCTCTTTCCACCACCAGCCTCACCCTCACCCCCATCTCTTTTCATTACTTAACGAAGCCGGTCTCCTGTGTTTTCTCTGCTCCTTATTGCTTGTCACCGGGGCTGAGTGACTGCTGAAGATGAGAGGGGATGAGGAGTGAGAAGAGGGAAGCTTCTGCCTTTGGTCTGAGCCTGACGGGGAATGATGAAAAACACATGCGCTATGAAAAAGTCCAGTCCAACTTTCTGTTTACCGAGCTCCCTGGAAACGTCAACATCTGTCACCAAGTTACCCCTAAAAGGGGCACCCCCTTGCTACAGGACCCCGATGGCAGGTCCCATCCCTCTTCCCCCAGCACGGGCTGCAGCGGAGGGGTGTTGACAGAGGGACAGGGAGGTTATCCGCGATTTGGTGATGGCTGTATTAATAGACAAAGGACATCAGAAGCGATATCCCCGGCTCAGCGCTGCCGTGCCACCTCAGGCTCGGCCAGCCGGCCCGCAGAGATGGGCTGGGCGCCGGGGCACACTGGGGTGAGCCTGACTTGTGCCGTCCCCGCAGGCGGATCCCGAGGGAAGCCGCGCTGAGCCGGGTGCGGAGGAGCCGCCGCGTACCGCGCCCCCGCCGCCCCCGGGCCCGGAGCCGAGCGGAGCGGCCACAGCCCCGCTCCGCTCTTATTCGGATCCACACAACGAATTTTCCTCGTATTAGTAATTTCACGAAGATCAAATACAAAGACAGCTGCGAATGAAATCGATCCCTACAAAATGCGTTAGCGAAGTGTTCAGTCAAAGTAGATATTTCCTTGTTTTGTTTTTTTTTTTCTTTAATTTATAGTAGTCGATAGCATATTGCTATTCTTTTACTTTTGCTATTTTTTAACTTTTTTTTTTCTTTCTTTCTTTTTTTCTTTCCTGGCGGAAAGTTACAACCCCTCGTGGGGTAAAATAAAACATGTATAAGTACCGTGGCAAAGCCAAGCTTATCGGATGCAAACAGGAACCGCTGCGCAGCGCCGAGACGCCGGGCGGGCATTGAGACGGGCACCGGGGCAAACACCGGGGCAGGGCGCGCTCGTCCCTGGCTCTCGACCCCTCGGACGCTATCTACAACTCTGGCGAGCAAAACGCTCCCTGAGTCCCTGTATATCCCTAATCCCTCCGCCTGCCGCTGGCTGCACCACATCTGAGACCGATGTGAACCCAGACACAAGAGTCTGTGATTGATATTGGCTTCGTACCTCCCGCTGTCCCCCTTGTATTTGGGGTTATTTGATTTTTTTTTTCTTTTTGCTGTTTTTACTTTCTTGATCGGGAGAAGTTTTGAAATACGTTGAGTTTGTGTTTATAAATGGGCACTCAGAGAAATCATCAACTGGGTACCGGTTTAATCGTAGTCGAGGCTGATCATTATTCGACCATATTTTTATTAGAATCTGTAGTTCTGGTTTAACTTTCTGAGATATACACTTTCAAGGAAAATAGATTGGAAAGCCAAAATAACGGTAAAAGTAATAGTTAAACATTCTTCGTGTGGAACAAAGGCTTACACTCTGTCACTGCCCTATAAAAAGTAGCACAGAAGCATTCTCCGGACCCATCCCTGCTCGTATTAGTGAAATGTGTAATCCTTTTGAAGTTACATGGCAAAGAGGATTCCTTGCTTGATCAAAATCAACAGTTTGCTCCCAAATACCTAGGTACAAGAGAAGACTTTTTTTTTTCCCTAGAGCGCCCATTGATTCCATTGGTCTTTGCGAGCTTGAAACAGAAGTAACTGTGACCTGTAATATTTTATGACACATAAACCATAAAAGAATAATGTTAACAACGAGAGTCAGCCAAGTAGTGTGCCTGAGGGAGAAAAGGAATGTTTGTCTTGGAAAAGGAGAAAGGCAAAAGGGAAAGAGAAAGAGGGACAGAAAGAGAGAAAAAGTGAGAAAGGCAGACCAAAAAAAAAAAAGATGGATGGATGGATGGATGGATGGATGGATGGATGGATGGATGGATGGATGGATGGATG